>JAPZAG010000954.1:0-45141 GCA_027475135.1 Bactrocera correcta | reverse complement strand
TTTAACGTAATGAAGGTGATATAAAGCCATAACGGCATAAAGGCAGTTTATTTCGATGAATTCCGTAATCTTATATTTAGGTATAAAATCGACTTTCTTGTATATAATCATTTAGCAATCTATATCGAAAGGCTTCAAATCATTAATTTAATATATTTAAGTTAATAAAGCTTCTTTAACGCAATGAAGGTGATATAAAGCCATAACGGCATAACGGGAGTGTATTTCGATGAATTCCGTAATCTTATATTTAGGTATAAAGTCGACTTTCTTGTATTTACACATTAGCAAGCGATATCGAAATGCTTCAAATCAGTAGTTTAGCATATTTAAGTAAATTAACCTTCTTTAGCGTACTGAAATTTATATAAAGCCATAACGGGAGTGTATTTCGATGAATTCCGTAAGCTTGTATTTAGATATAAAGTCAACTTTCTTGTATATACTCATTTAGCAATCGATATCGAAATGCTTCAAATCATTAGTTTAATATATTTAAGTTAATAAACCTTCTTTAACGACCGGAAGTTGGCATAAAGCCATGACGGCATAACGGCAGTGCATGTAGAAGAATTCCGTTATCTTATATTTAGGTATAAAGTCGATTTTCTTGTATATACACATTTAGCAATCGATAACGAAATGCTTCAAATCATTAGTTTTACATATTTAAGTTAATTAACCTTATTTATCTTACTGAAGTTTACATAAAGCCATAACGGTATAACGGCAGTGCATTTGGATGAATTCCGTAATCTTATATTTAGGTATAAAGTCGATTTTCTTGTAAATATATATTTCGCAATCGATATCCAGATGCTTCAACTCATTAGTTTAACATATTTAAGTTAATAAACCTTCGTTAACGAACTGAAGTGTACATAAAGCCATGGCGGCATAACGGCAGTGCATGTAGAAGAATTCCGTTAGCTTATATTTAGGTATAAAGTCGATTTTCTTGTATATACACATTTAGCAATCGATATCGAGATGCTTCATATCATTAGTTTAACATATTTAAGTTTATTGGCCTTCTTTAACGTAATGAAGGTGATATAAAGCCATGGCGGCATAACGACAGTTCATTTGGAAGTATTCCGTAACCTTATGTTTAGATATAAATTCGATTTTCTTTTATATACACATTTAGCAAGCGATATCGAAATGCTCCAAACCATTAGTTTACCAATTTAAGTTAATTAACCTTCTTTAACGTATTGAAGTTGATATATAGCCATGGCGGCATAACGACAGTACAATTGGAAGAATTCCGTAGTCTTATATTTAGTTATAAAGTCGATTTTCTTCTATATATGCATTAAGCAATCGATATCGAAATGCTTCAAATAACTGGTTTAACATATTTAAGTTAATAAAGCTTCCAGTGCATTTAGAAGAATTCCGTTATCTTATATTAATGTATAAAGTCGATTTTCTTGCATATACACATTTAGCAATCGATATCGAAATGCTTCAAATCATTAGCTTAACATATTTAAGTTAATTAGCCTTCTTTAACGAACAGAAGTTGGCTTAAAACCTTGGCGGCATAACGGCAGTTCATTTATAAAAATTCCGTAACCATATGTTTAGATATAAATTCGATTTTCTTTTATATACACATTTAGCAATCCATATCGAAATGCTTCGAATCATTAGTTTAACATATTTAAGTTAACTTACCCTCTTTATCTTACTGAAGTCTACAAAAGCCTTATCGGCATAACGGCAGTGCATTTCGAAGAATTCCGTAATCTTATATTTAGGTATAAAGTCGATTTTCTTGTATATACACATTTAGCAATCGATATCGATATGCTTAAAATCATTAGTTTAACATATTTAAGTTAATTTTCCTTCTTTTTCTTACTGAAGTTTACATAAAGCCATAACGGTATAACGGCAGTGCATTTGGAAGAATTCCGTAATCTTACATCTAGGAATAAAGTCGATTTTGTTGTATATTCTCATTTAGCAATCGACATCGAGATGGTTCAACTCATTAGTTTAACATATTTAAGTTAATAAACCTTCTTTAACGATCTGAAGTTTGCATATAGCCATGACGGCTTAACGGCAGTGCATGTAGAAGAATTTCGTAATCTTATATTTAGGTATAAAGTCGATTTTCTTGTATATACACATTTAGCTATCGATATCGAAATGCTTAAAATCATTAGTTTAACATATTAAGTTAATAAACATTTTTTAGCTTACTGAAGTCTACATAAAGCCTTAACGGTATAACGGCAGTGCATTTAGAAGAATTCCGTAATGTTATAATTTTATATTTAGGTATAAAGTCGATTTTCTTGTATTTACACATTTAGCAATCGATATCGAAATGCTTCAAACCATTAGTTTAACATATTTAAAATAATTAACCTTCTTTAACGTATTGAAGGTGATATAAAGCCATGGCGGCATAGCGACAGTATATGTGGAAGAATTCCGTAATCTTATATTTAGGTATAAAGTCGATTTTCTTGTATATACACATTTTGCAATCGATATCAAAATGCCTCAAATAACTGGTTTAGCATATTTAAGTTAATTAACCTTCTTTATCTTACTGAAGTTTACACAAAGCCATAACGACATAACGGCAGTATATGTGGCAGAATTCCGTAATCTTATATTCAGGTATAAAGTCGATTTTGTTGTATGTACACTTTTAGCAATCGATATCGAAATGCTTCAAATCATTAGTTTAACATATTTAAGTTAATTAACCTTCTTTACCGTAATGAAGGTTATATAAAGCCATGGCGGCATAACGACAGTGCATGTAGAAGAATTCCGTAATCTTGAATTTAGGTATATAGTCGATTTTTTTGTATTTACACATTTAGCAATCGATATCGAAAATCTTCAAATCATTAGTTTAACATATTTAAGTTAATTAACCTTCTTTAACGTAATGAAGGTGATATAAAGCCATGGCGGCCTAAGGACAGTGCATTTAAAAAAATTCCGTAATCTTATATTTAGGTATAAATTCGAATTTGTTGTATGTAGGCGTTTAGCAATCGATATCGAAATGCTTCATATAACTGGTTTAGCATATTTAGGTTAATTAACCCCCTCTATCTTACTGAAGTTTACGTAAAGCCATAACGGCATAACGGCAGTATGTTTGGGTGAATTCCGTAATCTTTTATTTAGGTATAAAATCGATTTTCTTGTACATACACATTTAGCAATCTAGATCGAAATGCTTCAAATCATTCGTTTAGCATATTTAAGTAAATTAACCTTCTTTAACGTACTGAAATTTATATAAAGCCTTAACAGCATAACGGCAGTGTACTTCGAAGAATTCCGTAATCTTATATTTAGCTATAAAGCCGAATTTGTTGTATATACGCATTTAGCAATCGATATCGAAATTCTTCAAATCATTAGTTTAACATATGTAAGATAATTAACCCTCTTTATCTTACTGAAGTCTACAAAAGCCTTAACGGCATAACGGCAGTGCATTTAGAAGAATTCCGTAATCTTATATTTAGGTATAAAGCCGATTTTCTTGTATATACTCATTTAGCAATCGATATCGAAATGTTCAAATCATTTGTTTAACATATTTAAGTTAACTAACCTTCTTTAACGTAATGAAGGTGATATAAAGCCATGGCAGCATAACGACAGTGCATTTAGAAGAATTCCGTAATCTTATATTTAGGTATATAGTCGATTTTCTTGTATTTACACATATAGCAATCGATATCGAAAATCTTCAAATAATTAGTTTAACATATTTAAGTTAATAAACCTTCTTTAACGTAATGAAGGTAATATAAAGCCATGGCGGCATAACGACAGTGCATTTAGAAGAATTCCGTAATCTTATATTTAGGTATTAAGTCGATTTTCTTGTATATACGCATTTAGCAATCGATATCGAAAAGCTTCAAATAACTGGTTTAGCATATTTAGGTTAATTAACCTTCTTTATCTTACCGAAGTTTACATAAAGCCATAACGGCATAACGGCAGTATATTTGGGTGAATTCCGTAATCTATTACTTAGGAATAAAATCGATTTTCTTGTACATACAAATTTAGAAATCGATATCGAAATGCTTCAAATCAGTAGTTTAGCATATTTTAGTAAATTAACCTTCTTTAGCGTACTGAAATTTATATAAAGCCATACCGGCATAACGGGAGTGTATTTCGATAAATTCCGTAATCTTGTATTTAGATATAAAGCCGACTTTCTTGTATATACTCATTTAGCAATCGATATCGAAATGCTTCAAATCATTAGTTTAATATATTTAAGTTAATAAAGCTTCTTAAACGTAATGAAGGGGATATAAAGCCAAGCTTCAAATAACTGGTTTAACATATTTAAGTTAATAACCCTTCTGTAACGAACTGAAGTTAACATAAAGCCATAACAGCAGTGCATTTAGAAGAATTCCGTTATCTTATATTTAGGTATAAAGTCGTTTTTTTTGTGTATATACATTTAGCAATCGATATCGAAATGCTTCAAATCATTAGTTTAACATATTTAAGTTAGTTAACCTTCTTTAAGGTAATGAAGGTGATATAAAGCCATGCCGGCATAACGGCAGTGCATGTAGAAGAATTCCGTTATCTTATATTTAGGTATAAAGTCGATTTTCTTGTATATACACATTTAGCAATCGATAACGAAATGCTTCAAATCATTAGTTTATCATATTTAAGTTAATAAACCTTATTTATCTTACTGAAGTTTACATAAAGCCATAACGGTATAACGGCAGTACATTTGGAAGAATTCCGTAATCTTATATTTAGGTATAAAGTCGATTTTCTTGTAAATAAAAATTTGCAATAGATATCCAGATGCTTCAACTTATTAGTTTAACATATTTAAGTTAATAAACCTTCTTGAACGAACTGAAGTGTGCATAAAGCCATGGCAGCATAACGGCAGTGCATGTAGAAGAATTCCGTTAGCTTATATTTAGGTATAAAGTCGATTTTCTTGTATATACACATTTTGCAATCGATATCGAGATGCTTCAAATCATTAGTTTAACATATTTAAGTTAATTGGCCTTCGCTAAAGTAATGAAGATGATATAAAGCCATGGCGGCATAACGACAGTACATTTAGAAGTATTCCGTAATCTTATGTTTAGATATAAATTTGATTTTCTTTTATATACACATTTAGCAAGCGATATCGAATTGCATAGCAAGCGATATCGAAATGCTTCAAATCATTAGCTTAACATATTTAAGTTAATTAGCCTTCTTTAACGAACGGAAGTTGGCTTAAAACCTTGGCGGCGTAACTTCAGTTCATTTATAAAAATTCCGTAACCATATGTTTAGATATAAATTCGATTTTCTTTTATATACACATTTAGCAATCCATATCGAAATGCTTCGAATCATTAGTTTAACATATTTAAGTTAACTAACCCTCTTTATCTTACTGAAGTCTACAAAAGCCTTATCGGCATAACGGCAGTGCATTTCGAAGAATTCCGTAATCTTATATTTAGGTATAAATTCGATTTTGTTGTATATAGGCATTTAGCAATCGATACCGAAATGCTTCATATAACTGGTTTAACATATTTAGGTTAATTAACCCCCTCTATCTTACTGATTATTCTTTAACGAACGGAAGTTGGCTTATAGCCATGGCCGCATAACGGCAGTGCATTTAGAAGAATTCCGTTATCTTATATTTAGGCATAAAATCGATTTTCTTGTATATACACTTTTAGCTATCGATATCGAAATGCTTCAAATCATTAGTTTGACATATTAAGTTAATAAACATTTTTAAGCATACTGAAGTCTACATAAAGCCTTAACGGTATAACGGCAGTGCATTTAGAAGAATTCCGTAATGTTATAATTTTATATTTAGGTATAAAGTCGATTTTCTTGTATATATACATTTCGCAATCGATATGGAAATGCTTCAGATAACGGGTTTAACATATTTAAGTTAATAAACCTCCTTTACCGAACTGAAGTTCACATAAAGCCATAACGGCACTGCATTTGGAAGAATTCCGTAGGCTTAAATTTAAGCATAAATTCGATTTTCTTGTATATACACATTTTACAATCGATATCGTAATGCTTCAAATAACCCGTTTAGCATATTTATGTTAATTAACCTTCTTTATCTTACTGAAGTTAACATAAAGCCATAACGGCATAACGGCAGTGCATTTAGAAGAATTCCGTTATCGTGTATTTATGTATAAAGTCGATTGTCTTAAATATTCACATTTAGCAATAGATAACGGAATGCTGCAAATCATTAGTTTAACATATTTAAGTTAATTAACCTTCTTTATCTTACTGAAGTATACATAAATCCAAAACGGTATAACACCAGTGCATTTGGAAGAATTCCGTAAACTTATATTTAGGTAAAAAGTCGATTTTCTTCTATACACATTTAGCTATCGATATCGAAATGCTTCAAATCATTAGTTTAACATATTTAAGTTCGTTAACCTTCTTTAACGTAATGAAGGTGATATAAAGCCATGGCGGCATAACGACAGTGCATTTAGAAGAATTCCGTAATCTTATATTTAGGTAAAAAGTCGATTTTCTTGTATATACACATTTAGCTATCGATATCGAAATGCTTCAAATCATTCGTCTAACATATTTAAGTTCGTTAACCTTCTTTAACGAACGGAAGTTGGCTTAAAGCCATGGCGGCATAACGGCAGTGCATTTAGCAGAATTCCGTAATCTTATATTTATGTATAAAGTCGATTTTCTTGTATATACACATTTAGCTATCGATATCGAAATGCTTCAAATCATTCGTTTAGCATATTTAAGTTCGTTAACCTTCTTTAACGAACGGAAGTTGGCTTATAGCCATGGCGGCATAACGACAGTGCATTTAGAAGAATTTCGTAATCTTATATTTAGGCATAAATTCGATTTTCTTAAATATTCACATTTAGCGATCGATAACGAAATGCTTCAAATCATTAGTTTAACATATTTAAGTTAATTAACCTTCTTTAACGAACTGAAGTTAACATAAAGCCATGGCGGCATAACGACAGTGCATTTAGAAGAATTCCGTAATCTTATATTTATGTATAAAGTCGATTTTCTTGTATATACACTTTTAGCTATCGATATCGAAATGCTTCAAATCATTAGTTTGACATATTAAGTTAATAAACATTTTTAAGCATACTGAAGTCTACATAAAGACTTAACGGTATAACGGCAGTGCATTTAGAAGAACTCCGTAATGTTATAATTTTATATTTAGGTATAAAGTCGATTTTCTTGTATATATACATTTCGCAATCGATATGGAAATGCTTCAGATAACTGGTTTAACATATTTAAGTTAATAAACCTCCTTTAGCGAACTGAAGTTGACTTAAAGCCATAACGGCACTGCATTTGGAAGAATTCCGTAGTCTTAAATTTAGGCATAAATTCGATTTTCTTGTATATACACATTTTGCAATCGATATCGAAATGCTTCAAATAACCCGTTTAGCATATTTAAGTTAATTAACCTTCTTTATCTTACTGAATTTTACATAAAGCCATCATGGCATAACGGCAGTATATTTATATGAATTCCGTTATCTTATATTTAGGTATAAAGTCGATTTTGTTGTACATACACATTTTGCAATCGATATCGAAATGCTTCAAATCATTCGTTTAGCATATTTAAGTAAGTTAACCTTCTTTAACGTAATGAAGGTGATATTAAGCCATGCCGGCATAACGACAGTGCATTTAGAAGAATTCCGTAATCTTATATTTAGGTATAAAGTCGATTTTGTTGTATATACACATTTAGCAATCGATATCGAGATGCTTCAAATCATTCGTTTAACATATTTAAGATCGTTAACCTTCTTTAACGTATTGAAGTCGATATAAAGCCATGGCGGCATAACGACAGTACATTTGGAAGAATTTCGTAATCTTATATTTAGGTATAAAGTCGATTTTGTTGTATATACACATTTAGCAATCGATATCGAAATGCTTCTAATCATTAGTTTAATATATTTAAGTTAGTTAACCTTCTTTAACGTAATGAAGGTGATATAAAGCCATGGCGGCATAACAGCAGTGCATTTAGAAGAATTCGGTATCGTATATTTATGTATAAAGTCGATTTTGTTGTATATACACATTTAGCTATCGATATCGAAATGCTTCAAATCATTCGTTGGTGATACAAAGCCATGGCGGCATAACGACAGTACATTGGAAGAATTTCGTAATCTTATATTTAGGTATAAAGTCGATTTTGTTGTATATACACATTAGCAATCAAAATCGAGATGGTTCAACTCATTAGTTTAACATATTTAAGTTAATAAACCTTCTTTAACGATCTGAAGTTGGCTTAAAGCCATGGCGGCATAACGGCAGTGCATTTAGAAGAATTCCGTAATCTTATATTTAGGTATAAAGTCGATTTTCTTGTATATACACATTTAGCAATCGATAACGAAATGCTTCACACCATTAGTTTAACATATTTAAATTAATGAACCTTCTTTAACGTATTGAAGTTGATATAAAGCCATGGCGGCATAACGGCAGTGCATGTAGAAGAATTCCGTAATCTTATATTTAGGTATAAAGTCGATTTTCTTGTATTTACACATTAAGCAATGATATCGAAATGCATCAGATAACTGGTTTAGCATATTTAAGTTAATTAACCTTCTTTATCTTACTAAAGTTTACATAAAGCCATAACGGCATAACGGCGGTATATTTATATGAATTCCGTTATCTTATATTTAGGTATAAAGTCGATTTTGTTGTACATACACATTTAGCAACCGATATCGAAAATCTTCAAATCATTAGTTTAACATATCTAAGTTAGTTAACCTTCTTTAAGGTAATGAAGGTGATATAAAGCCATGGCGGCATAACGACAGTGCATTTAGAAGAATTCCGTAATCTTATATTTAGGCATAAAGTCGATTTTCTTGTATATACGCATCTAGCAATCGATATCGAAATGCTTCAATTATTAGTTTAACATATTTAAGTTAATAAACCTTCTTTAAGGTAATGAAGGTGATATAAAGCCATAGCGGCATAACGACAGTGCATGTAGAAGAATTCCGTAATCTTATATTTAGGTATAAAGTCGATTTTGTTGTATATACACATTTAGCAATCGATAACGAAATGCTTCAAATCATTAGTTTAACATATTTAAGTTAATTAACCTTCTTTAACGTATTGAGGTCGATATAAAGCCATGGCGGCAGAACGACAGTACATTTGGAAGAATTCCGAAGGCTTATATTTATGTATAAAGTCGATTTTCTTGTATGTACACATTTAGCTATCGATATCGAAATGCTTCAAGTAATTCGTTTAGCATATTTAAGTTCGTTAACCTTCTTTAACGGACGGAAGTTGGCTTATAGCCATGGCGACATAACGACAGTGCATTTAGAAGAATTCCGTAATCTTATATTTAGGTAAAAAGTCGATTTTCTTGTATATACACATTTAGCTATCGATATCGAAATGCTTCAAATAATTTGTTTAGCATATTTAAGTTCGTTAACCTTCTTTAACGAACGGAAGTTGGCTTATAGCCATGGCGACATAACGACAGTGCATTTAGAAGAATTCCGTAATCTTATATTTAGGCATAAAGTCGATTTTCTTGTATATACACATTTAACAATCGATATCGAAATGCTTCAAATCATTAGTTTAACATATGTAAGTTAATAGACCTTCTTTAACGTATTGAAGTCGATATAAAGCCATGGCGGCATAACGACAGTACATTTGGAAGAATTTCGTAATCTTATATTTAGGTATAAAGTCGATTTTGTTGTATATACACATTTAGCAATCGATATCGAAATGCTTCTAATCATTAGTTTAATATATTTAAGTTAGTTAACCTTCTTTAACGTAATGAAGGTGATATAAAGCCATGGCGGCATAACAGCAGTGCATTTAGAAGAATTCCGGTATCGTATATTTATGTATAAGTCGATTTGTTGTATATACACATTTAGCTATCGATATCGAAATGCTTCAAATCATTCGTTGGTGATACAAAGCCATGGCGGCATAACGACAGTACATTTGGAAGAATTTCGTAATCTTATATTTAGGTATAAAGTCGATTTTGTTGTATATACACATTAGCAATCAAAATCGAGATGGTTCAACTCATTAGTTTAACATATTTAAGTTAATAAACCTTCTTTAACGATCTGAAGTTGGCTTAAAGCCATGGCGGCATAACGGCAGTGCATTTAGAAGAATTCCGTAATCTTATATTTAGGTATAAAGTCGATTTTCTTGTATATACACATTTAGCAATCGATAACGAAATGCTTCACACCATTAGTTTAACATATTTAAATTAATGAACCTTCTTTAACGTATTGAAGTTGATATAAAGCCATGGCGGCATAACGGCAGTGCATGTAGAAGAATTCCGTAATCTTATATTTAGGTATAAAGTCGATTTTCTTGTATTTACACATTAAGCAATTGATATCGAAATGCATCAGATAACTGGTTTAGCATATTTAAGTTAATTAACCTTCTTTATCTTACTAAAGTTTACATAAAGCCATAACGGCATAACGGCGGTATATTTATATGAATTCCGTTATCTTATATTTAGGTATAAAGTCGATTTTGTTGTACATACACATTTAGCAACCGATATCGAAAATCTTCAAATCATTAGTTTAACATATCTAAGTTAGTTAACCTTCTTTAAGGTAATGAAGGTGATATAAAGCCATGGCGGCATAACGACAGTGCATTTAGAAGAATTCCGTAATCTTATATTTAGGCATAAAGTCGATTTTCTTGTATATACGCATCTAGCAATCGATATCGAAAATCTTCAAATAATTAGTTTAACATATTTAAGTTAGTTAACCTTCTTTAACGTAATGAAGTTGATATAAAGCCATGGCGGTATAACGACAGTGCATTTAGAAGAATTCCGTAATCTTATATTTAGGTATAAAGTCGATTTTGTTGTATATACACATTTAGCAACCGATATCGAGATGCTTCAAATCATTCGTTTAACATATTTAAGATCGTTAACCTTCTTTAACGTATTGAAGTCGATATAAAGCCATGGCGGCATAACGACAGTACATTTGGAAGAATTTCGTAATCTTATATTTAGGTATAAAGTCGATTTTGTTGTATATACACATTTAGCAATCGATATCGAAATGCTTCTAATCATTAGTTTAATATATTTAAGTTAGTTAACCTTCTTTAACGTAATGAAGGTGATATAAAGCCATGGCGGCATAACAGCAGTGCATTTAGAAGAATTCCGGTATCGTATATTTATGTATAAAGTCGATTTTGTTGTATATACACATTTAGCTATCGATATCGAAATGCTTCAAATCATTCGTTGGTGATACAAAGCCATGGCGGCATAACGACAGTACATTTGGAAGAATTTCGTAATCTTATATTTAGGTATAAAGTCGATTTTGTTGTATATACACATTAGCAATCAAAATCGAGATGGTTCAACTCATTAGTTTAACATATTTAAGTTAATAAACCTTCTTTAACGATCTGAAGTTGGCTTAAAGCCATGGCGGCATAACGGCAGTGCATTTAGAAGAATTCCGTAATCTTATATTTAGGTATAAAGTCGATTTTCTTGTATATACACATTTAGCAATCGACAACGAAATGCTTCACACCATTAGTTTAACATATTTAAATTAATGAACCTTCTTTAACGTATTGAAGTTGATATAAAGCCATGGCGGCATAACGGCAGTGCATGTAGAAGAATTCCGTAATCTTATATTTAGGTATAAAGTCGATTTTCTTGTATTTACACATTAAGCAATTGATATCGAAATGCATCAGATAACTGGTTTAGCATATTTAAGTTAATTAACCTTCTTTATCTTACTAAAGTTTACATAAAGCCATAACGGCATAACGGCGGTATATTTATATGAATTCCGTTATCTTATATTTAGGTATAAAGTCGATTTTGTTGTATATACACATTTAGCAACCGATATCGAAAATCTTCAAATCATTAGTTTAACATATCTAAGTTAGTTAACCTTCTTTAAGGTAATGAAGGTGATATAAAGCCATGGCGGCATAACGACAGTGCATTTAGAAGAATTCCGTAATCTTATATTTAGGCATAAAGTCGATTTTCTTGTATATACGCATCTAGCAATCGATATCGAAATGCTTCAAATTATTAGTTTAACATATTTAAGTTAATAAACCTTCTTTAAGGTAATGAAGGTGATATAAAGCCATAGCGGCATAACGACAGTGCATGTAGAAGAATTCCGTAATCTTATATTTAGGTATAAAGTCGATTTTGTTGTATATACACATTTAGCAATCGATATCGAAATGCTTCAAATCATTAGTTTAACATATTTAAGTTAATTAACCTTCTTTAACGTATTGAGGTCGATATAAAGCCATGGCGGCAGAACGACAGTACATTTGGAAGAATTCCGAAGTCTTATATTTATGTATAAAGTCGATTTTCTTGTATGTACACATTTAGCTATCGATATCGAAATGCTTCAAGTAATTCGTTTAGCATATTTAAGTTCGTTAACCTTCTTTAACGGACGGAAGTTGGCTTATAGCCATGGCGACATAACGACAGTGCATTTAGAAGAATTCCGTAATCTTATATTTAGGTAAAAAGTCGATTTTCTTGTATATACACATTTAGCTATCGATATCGAAATGCTTCAAATAATTTGTTTAGCATATTTAAGTTCGTTAACCTTCTTTAACGAACGGAAGTTGGCTTATAGCCATGGCGACATAACGACAGTGCATTTAGAAGAATTCCGTAATCTTATATTTAGGCATAAAGTCGATTTTCTTGTATATACACATTTAACAATCGATATCGAAATGCTTCAAATCATTAGTTTAACATATGTAAGTTAATAGACCTTCTTTAACGAACGGAAGTTGGCTTAAAGCCATGGCGGCATAACGGCAGTGCATTTAGAAGAATTCCGTAATCTTATATTTAGGTAAAAAGTCGATTTTCTTGTATATACACATTTAGCTATCGATATCGAAATGCTTCAAATAATTCGTTTAGCATATTTAAGTTCGTTAACCTTCTTTAACGAACGGAAGTTGGCTTATAGCCATGGCGACATAACGACAGTGCATTTAGAAGAATTCCGTAATCTTATATTTATGTATAAAGTCGATTTTCTTGTATGTACACATTTAACAATCGATATCGAAATGCTTCAAATCATTAGTTTAACATATGTAAGTTAATAGACCTTCTTTAACGAACGGAAGTTGGCTTAAAGCCATGGCGGCATAACGGCAGTGCATTTAGAAGAATTCCGTAATCTTATATTTATGTAAAAAGTCGATTTTCTTGTATATACACATTTAGCTATCGATATCGAAATGCTTCAAATAATTCGTTTAGCATATTTAAGTTCGTTAACCTTCTTTAACGAACGGAAGTTGGCTTATAGCCATGGCGACATAACGACAGTGCATTTAGAAGAATTCCGTAATCTTATATTTAGGCATAAAGTCGATTTTCTTAAATATTCACATTTAGCAATCGATAACGAATTGATTCAAATCATTAGTTTAACATATTTAAGTTAATTAACCTTCTTTAACGAACTGAAGTTAACATAAAGCCATAACGGCATATCGGCAGTGCATTTGGAAGAATTCCGTAATCTTATATTTAGGTAAAAAGTCGGATTTCTTGTATATACACATTTAACTATCGATATCGAAATGCTTCAAATCATTCGTTTAACATATTTAAGTTCGTTAACCTTCTTTAACGTAATGAAGGTGATATAAAGCCCTGGCGGCATAACGACAGTGCATTTAGAAGAATTCCGTAATCTTATATTTATGAATAAAGGCGATTTTCTTGTATATACACATTCAGCAATCGATATCGAAATGCTTCAAATCATTAGTTTAACATGTTTAAGTTAATAAACCTTCTTTAACCTTTGGCTTAAAGCCATGGTGGCATAACGGCAGTGCATTTAGAAGAATTGCGTAATCTTATATTTAGGTATAAAGTCGATTTTATTGTATATACACATAAGCAATCGATATCGAGATGGTTCAACTCATAAGTTTAACATATTTAAGTTAATTAACCTTATTTTTCTCACTGAAGTGTACTAAAGCCATACGGTATAACGGCAGTGCATTTGGAAGAATTCCGTAATCTTATATTTGGGTTATAAAGTCGATTTTCTTGTATTTACACATTTAGCAATCGATATCGAAATGCTTAAAGATCACGGGTTTTAAAGCATATTTAAGTTAATTAACCTTTTTTAAATCTTACAAAAAGGGTTTACATAAAGCCATGGCGGAAAAGACATATTTATATGAATTCCGTTATCTTATATTTAGGTATAAAGTCGATTTTGTTGTATATACATATTTAGCAATCGATATTGAAATGCTTCAAATCATTAGTTTAACATATTTAATTTAAAGTTAACCTTCTTTAACGTATTGAAGGTGATATAAAGTAATGGCGGCATAACGACAGTGCATTTAGAAGAATTCCGTAATCTTATATTTGGGTATAAAGTCGATTTTGTTGTATATACGCATCTAGAAAGTCGATATCGAAATGCTTCAAATCATTAGTTTAACATATTTAATTTAAATTTAAACCCCTTCTTTATCTTACTGAAGTCTACAAACGCCTTAACGGCATAACGACAGTGCATTTAGAAGAATTCCGTAATCTTATATTTAGGTATAAAGTCGATTTTGTTGTATATACACATTTAGCAATCGATATCGAAATGCTTAAAATCATTAGTTTAACATATTTTAGTTAATTAAACTTCTTTAACGTATTGAAGGTGATATAAAGCCATGGCGGCATAACGACAGTGCATTTAGAAGAATTCCGTAATCTTATATTTAGGTATAAAGTCGATTTTGTTGTATATACACATTTAGCAATCGATATCGAAATGCTTAAAATCATTAGTTTAACATATTTAAGTTAATTAACCTTCTTTAACGTAATGAAGGTGATATAAAGCCCTGGCGGCATAACGACAGTGCATTTAGAAGAATTCCGTAATCTTATATTTATGTATAAAGGCGATTTTCTTGTATATACACATTCAGCAATCGATATCGAAATGCTTCAAATCATTAGTTTAACATGTTTAAGTTAATAAACCTTCTTTAACCTTTGGCTTAAAGCCATGGTGGCATAACGGCAGTGCATTTAGAAGAATTCCGTAATCTTATATTTAGGTATAAAGTCGATTTTGTTGTATATACACATAAGCAATCGATATCGAGATGGTTCAACTCATTAGTTTAACATATTTAAGTTAATTAACCTTATTTTTCTCACTGAAGTATACATAAAGCCATAACGGTATAACGGCAGTGCATTTGGAAGAATTCCGTAATGTTATATTTAGGTATAAAGTCGATTTTGTTGTGTATATGCATTTAGCAATCGATTTCAAAAATCTTCAAATCATTAGTTTAACATATTTAAGTTAATTAACCTTCTTTAACGTAATGAAGGTGATATAAAGCCATGGCGGCATAACGACAGTGCATGTAGAAGAATTCCGTAATCTTATATTTAGGTATAAAGTCGATTTTTTTGTTTATACACATTTAGCTATCGATATCGAAACGCTTCAAACCATAAGTTTAACATATTAAGGTTATAAACATTTTTTTAGCATACTGAAGTCTACATAAAGCCTTAACGGTATAACGGCAGTGCATTAAGAAGAATTCCGTAATGTTATAATTTTTTAGTTAGGTATAAAGTCGATTTTCTTGTATATACACATTTCGCAATCGATATCGAAACTTCAGATAACTGGTTTAACATATTTAAGTTAATAAACCTCCTTTAGAGAACTGAAGTTGACATAAAGCCATAATTCCATAGTCTTATATTTAGGTATAAAGTCGATTTTCTTGTATAAATTACAAGACCGGTTGTTTAATTTATGATTTTCTTTATTTCCCTTGCTTGGAGCAAGGGCAGCCGTAAAGGCTGAGCGAGTAAATACAACTGAACCGTCTTAAAGTTATTGTAGCGGCGACTACGCCTAAATACCTGTCGGAATAACACACGCTCTGCCACGTGACTTGCCAGCGCAGTAGCAGCGATAGGTGTTTGTTGTTGTCACGCGCAACTCGTTGAGCGCTTCGTCAGCAATATCGTTGGAAAAATAATTTTCGCACGCTCAGCCCCAGACGCATCGTCAGCGATTTCGGTGGAATTGAAATGTTGTCCGGAAGCGTGTTGTTACTCTTGTTCCTTTGTTGTTGGCTACTATGGTGTGTTAACTACTCCCCCGCTAGAAGAGGGGACGTCCACGGATCCCTTAAGAACGCTGCTCAATATTGCAATATTAGCACTGCGCTTCCGTACTTTGTAGATTATGTAGGCTGATATGCAAACAATAAAAAATACTATTGTTAAGTTGTAGGCTATAAGCCACTGAGACGACTGTGCTTCGACAAGCCCCCTCAATGATGCAATGTGTCGCAGATTTTTTTGGTTAATGTTGTGCAGGTAAGGAAGTGACAAGAGTGTGGTATGATTTGTCAGGTTCACAAATTGTGCGGGTGCGGCCTCGGGATGCGCGAGCACAATCTTCCTCCAGTTGGTGTACGTAGTGCCATTGATGGTAGCATTCTCTGTGAACTTTATCATGAATGTCCCATTCAAAATTACTGGCGGGGAGTTTCCCTCGCGAACTTCAACCAATTTATCATTTATAATAATTAAACCGTCGTCAATTTCTTCCACCGCTTCGATATGATCAGCTGTAA
This sequence comes from Bactrocera correcta, assembly GCA_027475135.1. Classification (NCBI taxonomy): domain Eukaryota; kingdom Metazoa; phylum Arthropoda; class Insecta; order Diptera; family Tephritidae; genus Bactrocera; species Bactrocera correcta. Next base: position 28,278 of record JAPZAG010000954.1, on the reverse strand, counting down.
TAGTCTGGCAGGACGCTAGGCGCTGGCTTAACAAATTCAACACGCAAGAGCTATTCATGTTTGACATTTGACAAAATATTGTTGATAAAGAATTTTTACAATTCGCTAGTTGTTGATATGTATTGTTGCATTTAGATACTACACTGGTCTCTATCATAATTGACTTAAAATTTTTTACAACTGGTTTAATCCTAATTTTCTTACAATTTTGTTCTACCACTGGGTATTTAATTACGAAATATATGTTATTATAATTTTGCAAAATTTTTAATTTTGAGACTGTTAGTAAATCGCTTATTGTAATACCTGTAGAGTGCTCGTTAGTTAGTAAATTTTTAACCTCATCACTATTTAACAATATTGGGTTAATTAATTGTATCTTACCCAAAGTTACGGAATAAAGAGCTGATTCTATTTCGTCTATTAACGCTCTGTTTCTTGCTGATATCAAGTCAAAAAGGTGTCCAGTGTCAATCTCATGCTGTTTGGTCGAGCTAATCAATTTGTTTACGGTGTCGGTTAACTGGTTAATTTTAACTTGGAGCTGGCTATTAATGTAAATCTGTTGTTCGTTTGCTTCAATCAGGGATTCTGCCCGTGTTTGAAGTTGGTTAAAGTCATCGAAATCGGGAGTTCCAGCTACGTATTTGAGAGCGGTGCCAAGAAAGTTTATGCTACGGGATTGTCGTTGATGAATTCTTAATGAAACTATTAATCGTAATATGCGGTCTATGTCCAGTTGAACGGTTTTCCTAATGTGAGACTGCGGGAAGTTCTCAAGAAGATTATGCGTTTCTTCGGCTATGTTCTCATAAATGGTCAATTGCAATCTCCCTATACTCCTCTACCTGAACTGGTCTTTCGACTAGTGTTAACCTAGCGGTAAGTTCGTCAATAGTCGTTTGGAAGTCTCGTCTCGTCTGCTCCGTTGCTGTCCGCACAGCGGCACCCAGCACGGCGCGAAGAATATTTTCGTCCATGTTCCTTGATATTCCTTTTATTCTTTATTCACTTTAAAATTTTTTATTTTCAAATTAAAACAATTTTTACTTAAATTAATATTTATATTAATATTTTTTAAGCTGATGCTTCAATTTCAACGAATATGTCAATATCTCGAGCACTCTACTTACATAGATTCTTTCATATTGTAGTAATAGTAATAGTTTTAGTCCCTCGATGGTTGTTAGTTTAGTCCCTCGATGGTTGTTAGTTTAGTCCCTCGATGGCTGTTAGTTTAGTCCCTCGATGGTTGTTAGTTTAGTCTCTCGATGGCTACGCCTCGGCTTGGCGTGCGTCCGAGCACCGTGGCCACGAAATTATCCTTTACAAGGATTTTGTTGTGGCCCCACGTTGGGCGCCAATTACAAGACCGGTTGTTTAATTCATGATTTTCTTTATTTCCCTTGCTTGGAGCAAGGGCAACCGTAAAGGTTGAGCGAGTAAATACAACTGAACTGTCTTAAAGTTATTGTAGCGGCGACTACGCCTAAATACCTGTCTGAATAACACACGCTCTGCCACGTGACTTGCCAGCGCAGTAGCAGCGATAGGTGTTTGTTGTTGTCACGCGCAACTCGTTGAGCGCTTCGTCAGCAATATCGTTGGAAAAATAATTTTCGCACGCTCAGCCCCAGACGCATCGTCAGCGACTTCGGTGGAATTGAAATGTTGTTCGGAAGCGTGTTGTTACTCTTGTTCCTTTGTTGTTGGCTACTATGGTGTGTTAACTTATATACACATTTAGCAATCGATATCGAAATGCTTCAAATCATTAGTTTAACATATTTAAGTTAACGAACCTACTTTAACGCACTGAAGTTAACACAAAGCCATGGCGGCATAATGGCAGTACATGTAGAAGAATTCCGTAATCTCATATTTAGGTATAAATTCGATTTTTTTGTATATACACATTTAGCAATCGATATCAAAATGCTTCAAATCATTAGTTTAACAAATTTAAGTTAATTAACCTTCTTTAACGTATTGAAGTTGATAAAAAGCCATGGCGGCATAACGACAGTACATTTGGAAGAATTCCGTAATCTTATATTTAGGTATAAAGTCGATTTTGTTGTATATATGCATTTAGCAGTCGATTTCGAAATGCTTCAAATCATTAGTTTAACATATTTAAGTTAACGAACCTACTTTAACGCACTGAAGTTAACACAAAGCCATGGCGGCATAATGGCAGTACATGTAGAAGAATTCCGTAATCTCATATTTAGGTATAAATTCGATTTTTTTGTATATACACATTTAGCAATCGATATCAAAATGCTTCAAATCATTAGTTTAACAAATTTAAGTTAATTAACCTTCTTTAACGTATTGAAGTTGATATAAAGCCATGGCGTCATAACGACAGTACATTTGGAAGAATTCCGTAATCTTATATTTAGGTATAAAGTCGATTTTGTTGTATATATGCATTTAGCAATCGATATCGAAATGCTTCAAATCATTAGTTTAACATATTTAAGTTAACGAACCTACTTTAACGCACTGAAGTTAACACAAAGCCATGGCGGCATAATGGCAGTACATGTAGAAGAATTCCGTAATCTCATATTTAGGTATAAATTCGATTTTTTTGTATATACACATTTAGCAATCGATATCAAAATGCTTCAAATCATTAGTTTAACAAATTTAAGTTAATTAACCTTCTTTAACGTATTGAAGTTGATATAAAGCCAATACGGCATAACGGCAGAGCATTTAGAAGAATTCCGTAATCTTATATTTAGGTATAAAGTCGATTTTCTTGTATATACACATTTAGCAATCGATAACGAAATGCTTCAAATCATTAGTTTAACATATTTAAGTTAATTAGCCTTCTTTCTCTGACTGAAGTTTACATAAAGCCATAACGGTATAACGGCAGTGCATTTGGAAGAATTCCGTAAACTTATATTTAGGTATAATGTCGATTTTGTTGTATATACACATTTAGCAATCGATATCGAGATGGTTCAACTCATTAGTTTAACATATTTAAGTTAATAAACCTTCTTTAACGATCTGAAGTTGGTTTAAGCCATGGCGGCATAACGGGAGTGCATTTAGAAGAATTCCGTGATCTTATATTTAGGTATAAAGTCGATTTTCTTGTATATACACATTTAGCAATCGATAACGAAATGCTTCAAATCATTAGTTTAACATATTTAAGTTAATTAACCCTCTCTGTCTTACTGAAGTCTACATAAAGCCTTAACGGCATAACGGCAGTGCATTTAGAAGAATTCCGTTGTGTTATATTTAGGTATAATGTCGATTTTGTTGTATATTCACATTTAGCAATCGATATCGAGATGCTTCAAATCATTAGTTTAACATATTTAAGTTAATAAACCTTCTTTAATTATCTGAAGTTTACGTAAAGCCATAACGGTATAACGCCAAAGCATTTGGAAGAAATCCGTAAACTTATATTTAGGTATAATGTCGATTTTGTTGTATATACACATTTAGCAATCGGTATCGAGTATCATTAGTATAACATATTTAAGTTATCTAACCTTCTTTATCTGACTGAAGTTTACTTAAAGCCATAACGGTATAACGGCAGTTCATTTGGAAGAATTCCGTAATCTTATATTTAGGTATAAAGTCGATTTTGTTGTATATACACATTTAGCAATCGATATTGAGATGGTACAACTCATTTGTTTAAATTATCTAACCAATGCTTTATGTTCGACCCACCTCGTTTCAATAGTTTAGCCGCGTTAGCAAAGTTTAGAGCGTTAGCAAAGTTGAAACAAAAATGTGACTATTGCCAAGCGCCTGGTTAGAGCAGAAGAAAGATTGAAGACTTTCCTGAAAGCCCTTTAAATTATCTGACCAATGTTTTTGTTTAACTCACCTCGTACAAATAGTTTACCCGCTAGAGCGTTATCAAAAGCGAAACAAAAATATGACTATTGCCACGCCCCTGGTAGATGTACAAAAAAGACTGAAGACTTTCCTGTGGGCTTTTTAAATTATCTAACCAATGTTTTATGTTTCACTCAGCTCGTTCAAATAGTTTACCCGCTAGAGCGTTAGCAAAGTTGAAACAAAAATGTGACAATTGCGAAGTCCCTGATAGGAGTAGAAGAAAGAGTGAAGATTTTCCTGAGAGCCCTTTAAATTATCTAACCAATGCTTTGTGTTTGACCGACCTCGTTCCAATAGTTTAGCCGCTAAAGAGCTTTCAGAAAAGTCTTCAATCTTTCTTTTACTCATATCAGGGGCTTGGAAATAGTCACCTTTTTGTTTCAACTTTGCTAACGCTCTGATGCTAAACTATTAGAACGAGGTGAGTCACACATAACGCATTGGTTAGATAATTTAAAGAGCTCTTAGGAAAATCTTCAATCTTTCTTCTACTCTTATCAGGGGCTTGGCAATAGTCACATTTTTGTTTCAACTTTGCTAACGCTCTGAGGCTAAACTGTTTGAACGAGGTGGGTCGATAATAAAGCAGTGGTTAGATAATTTAAAGAGCTCTCAGGAAAGTCTTCAATCTTTCTTCTAGTTCTATCAGGGGCTTGGCAATAGTCACATTTCTGTTTCAACTTTGCTAATGCTCTGAGGCTAAACTGTTTGAACGAGGTGGGTCGAACATAAAGCATTGGTTAGATAATTTAAAAAGCTCTCAGGAAAGTCTTCAATCTTTGTTCTACTCCTACCAGGGGCGTGGAAATAGTCACATTTTTGTTTCAACTTTGCTAACGCTCTAGTGGCTAAACTATTAAAACGAGGTGTGTCGAACATAAAGCATTGGTTAGATAATTTAAAGAGCTCTCAGGAAAGTCTTCAAACTTTTTTCTACTCCTACCAGGGGCTTGGCAATAGTCACATTTTGGTTTCAACTTTGCTAACGCTCTGAGGCTAAACTGTTTGAACGAGGTGGGTCGATAATAAAGCAGTGGTTAGATAATTTAAAGAGCTCTCAGGAAAGTCTTCAATCTTTCTTCTAGTTCTATCAGGGGCTTGGCAATAGTCACATTTCTGTTTCAACTTTGCTAATGCTCTGAGGCTAAACTGTTTGAACGAGGTGGGTCGAACATAAAGCATTGGTTAGATAATTTAAAAAGCTCTCAGGGAAGTCTTCAATCTTTCTTCTACATCTACCAGGGGCTTGGCAATAGTCACATTTTTGTTTCAAATTGGCTAACGCTCTACCGGCTAAACTATTGGAACGAGGTGGGTCAAACATAAAGCATTGGTTAGATAATTTAAAGAGCTCTCAGGAAAGTCTTCAATCTTTCTTCTACTCTTACCAGGCGTTTGGCAATAGTGACATTTTTGTTTCAACTTTGCTAACGTTCTAGTGGCTAAACTATTGAAACGAGGTGGGTCGAACATAAAGCATTGGTTAGATAATTTAAAAAGCTCTCAGGAAAGTCTTTAGTCTTTCTTCTACTCCTACCAGGGGCTTGGAAATAGTCACATTTTTGTTTCAACTTTGCTAACGCTCTAGTGGCTAAACAATTGAAACGAGGTGGGTCGAACATAAAGCATTGGTTAGATAATTTAAAGACCTCTTAGGAAAACCTTCTATCGTTCTTCTACTCGTACCAGGCGCTTGGCAATAGACACATTTTTGTTTCACTTTTGAAAACGCTCAAGCGGGTAAACTATTTGAACGAGGTAGGTCGAACATAAAGCATTGGTTAGATAATTTAAAGTAATGAGTTGAGCCATCTCAATATCGATTGCTAAATGTGTATATACAACAAAATCGACATTATACCTAAATATATGTTTACGAAATTCTTCCAAATGCACTGGCGTTATACCGTTATGGCTTTACGTAAACTTCAGTAAGAAAAAGAAGGTAAATTAACTTAAATATGTTAAACTAATGAGTTGAACCATCTCGATATCGATTGCTAAATGTGTAAGTACAAGAAAATCGACTTTATACCTAAATATTAGACTACGGAATTCTTCTAAATGCACTGCCGTTATGCCGCCATGGCTTTATGCCAACTTCCGATCGTTAAAGAAGGTTAATTAACTTAAATATGTTAAACTAATGATTTGAAGCATTTTGATATCGATTACTAAATGTGTATATACAAGAAAATCGACTTTATGCCTAAATATAAGATTACGGAATTCTTCCAAATGCAGTGCCGTTATGCCGCCATGGCTTTAACCAACTTCAGATCGTTAAAGAAGGTTTATTAACTTAAATATGTTAAACTAATGAGTTGAACCATCTCGATATCGATTGCTAAATGTGTACATACAAGAAAATCGACTTTATACCTAAATATAAGATTACGGAATTCTTCTAAATGCACTGCCGTTATGCCGCCATGGCTTTATATCACCTTCAATACGTTAAAGAAGGTTAATTAACTTAAATATGTTAAACTAATGATTTGAAGCATTTCGTTATCGATTGCTAAATGTGTATATACAAGAAAATCGACTTTATACCTAAATATAAGATTACGGAATTCTTCCAAATGCACTGCCGTTATACCGTTATGGCTTTATATCACCTTCAATACGTTAAAGAAGGTTAATTAACTTAAATTTGTTAAACTAATGATTTGAAGCATTTCGATATCGCTTGCTAAATGTGTATGTAAAAGAAAATCGAATTTATACCTAAACATAAGATTACGGAATTCTTCCAAATGTACTGTCGTTATGCCGCCATGTCTTTATGTCACCGTCATTACGTTAAAGAAGGCTAATTAACTTAGATATGTTAAACTAATGATTTGAAGCATTTCGATATCGATTGCTAAATGTGTATGTACAACAAAATCTACTTTATACCTAAATATAAGATAACGGAATTCATATAAATATACTGCCGTTATGGCTTTATGTAAACTTCAGTAAGATAAAGAAGGTTAATTAACTTAAATATGCTAAACCAGTTATTTAAAGCATTTCGATATCGACTGCAAAGTGTGTATATACAAGAAAATCGACTTTATACCTAAATATAAGATTACGGAATTCTTTTAAATGCACTGTCGTTATGCCGCCATGCCTTTATATCAACTTCAATACGTTAAAGAAGGTTAATTAACTTATATTTAAGTTAAACTAATGATGTGAAGCATTTCGTTATCGATTGCTAAATGTATATATACAAGAAAATCGACATTATACCTAAATATAAGATTACGGAATTCTTCTAAATGCACTGCCGTTATGCCGTTATGGCTTTATGTTAACTGCAGTTCGTTAAAGAAGGTTTATTAACTTAAATTTATTAAACCAGTTATTCGAAGCATTTCGATATCGATTGCTTAATGCATATATAAAAGAAAATCGACTTTATATCTAAATATAAGACTACGGAATTCTTCCAAATGTACTGTCGTTATGCCGCCATGGCTTTATATCAACTTCAGTACGTTAAAGAAGGTTAATTAACTTAAATTTGTTAAACTAATGATTTGAAGCATTTCGATATCGCTTGCTAAATGTGTATGTAAAAGAAAATCGACTTTATACCTGAATATAAGATTACGGAATTCTTCTAAATGCAGTGCCGTTATGCTGCCATGGCTTTATGCCAACTTCCGTTCGTTAAAGAAGGTTAAGTAACTTAAATATGTTAAACTAATGATTTGAAGCATTTCGATATCGATTGTTAAATTTGTATGTACAACAAAATCGACTTTATACCTAAATATAAGATAACGGATTCATATAAATATACTGCCGTTATGCCGTTATGGCTTTATGTAAACTTCAGTAAGATAAAGAAGGTTAATTAACTTAAATTTGCTAATCCAGTTTTTTAAAGCATTTCCATATCGATTGCAAAATGTGTATATACAAGAAAATCGACTTTATGCCTAATTATAACACTACGGAATTTTTCCAAATGCACTGCCGTTATACCGTTTTGGCTTTATGTCAACTTCAGTTCGCTAAAGGAGGTTTATTAACTTAAATACGTTAAACCAGTTATCTGAAGCATTTCGATATCGATTGCGAAATGTATATATACAAGAAAATCGACTTCATATATAAAATTACAACCCTACGGAGTTCTTCTAAATGCACTGCCGTTATACCGTTAAGGCTTTATGTAGACTTCAGTATGCTAAAAAATGTTTACTAACTTAATATGTTAAACTAATGATTTGAAGCATTTCGATATCGATAGCTAAATGTGTATATACAAGAAAATCGACTTTATACCTAAATATAAGATTACGGAATTCTTCTAAATGCACTGCCGTTATGCCGCCATGGCTTTAAGCCAACTTCCGTTCGTTAAAGAAGGTTTATTAAGTGAAAAATGCTAAACCAGTTATTTGCGGCATTTCGATATCGTTTGCTAAATGTGTATATACAAGAAAATCGACTTTGTACATAAATGTAAGACTACGGAATTCTTCCAATTGTATTCTCGTTATGCGGCCATGGCTTTACATCAACTTCTATACGTTAAAGAAGGTTAGCTAACTCAAATATGTTAGACGAATGATTTGACGCATTTCGACATCGATAGCTAAATGTGTATATACAAGAAAATCGACTTTTCACCTAAATAAAAGATTACGGAAATCTTCCAAATGCACTGCCGTTATACCGTTTTGGCTTTATGTAAACTTCAGTAAGATAAAGATGGTTAGTTAACTTAAATATGTTAAACTAATGATTTGAAGCATTTCGATATCGATTGCTAAATGTGTATATACAAAAAAATCGACTTTATACCTAAATATAAGATTACGGAATTCTACTGTCATTATGCCGCCATGGCTTTATATCAACTTCAATACGTTAAAGAAGGTTTATTAACGAAAATATGTTAAACCAGTTATTTGAAGCATTTCGATATCGATTGCTAGATGCGTATATACAAAAAATTCGATTTTATACCTAAATATAAGATTACGGAATTCTTCCAAATGCACTGTCGTTATGCCGCCATGGCTTTATATCACCTTCATTACGGTAAAGAAGGTTAACTAACTTAAATATGTTAGACTAATGATTTGAAGCATTTCGATATCGATTGCTAAATGTGTATGTACAACAAAATCGACTATATACCTAGATATAAGATAACGGAATTCATATAAATATACTGCCGTTATGCCGTTATTGCTTTATGTAAACTTCAGTAAGATAAAGAAAGTTAATTAACTTAAATATGCTAAACCAGTTATTTGAAGCATTTCGATATCGATTGCTAAATGTGTAAATACAAGAAAATCGACTTTGTACCTAAATATAAAATTATAACATTACGGAATTCTTCTAAATGCACTGCCGTTATACCGTTAAGGCTTTATGTAGACTTCAGTAAGCTAAAAAGCATTTATTAACTTAATATGTTAAACTAATGATATGAAGCATTTCGATATCGATAGCTAAATGTGTATATACAAGAAAATCGAATTTATACATAAATATAAGATTACGGAATTCTTCTACATACACTGCCATTATGCCGCCATGGCTATATGCCAACTTCAGATCGTTAAAGAAGGTTTATTAACATAAATATGATAAACGAATGATTTGAAGCATTTCGATATCGATAGCAAAATGTGTATATACAAGAAAATCGACTTTATACCTAAATAAAAGATTACGGAATTCTTCTACATGCACTGCCGTTATGCCGCCCTGGCTATATGCCAACTTCAGATCGTTAAAGAAGGTTGATTAACTTAGATATGTTAAACTAATGATTTGAAGCATTTCGTTATCGATTGCTAAATGTTTATATACAAGAAAATTGACTTTATACCAAAATATAACACTGCGGAATTCTTCCAAATATACTGCCGTTATGCCGCCATGGCTTTATATCAACTTCAATACGTTAAAGAAGGTCAATTAACTTAAATATGTTAAACTTATGATTGGAAGCATTTCGATATCGTTTGCTAAATGCGTATATACAACAAAATCGACTTTATACCTAAATATAAGATTACGGAATTTTTCTAAATGCACTGTCGTTATGCAGCCATGGCTTTATATCACCTTCATCACGTTTAAGAAGGTTAATAACTTAAATATGTTAAACTAATGATTTGAAGATTTTCGATATCGATTGCTAAATGTGTAAATACAAGAAAATCGACTATATACCTAAATATAAGATAACGGAACTCTTCTACCTGCACTGTCGTTATGCCGCCAGGCTTTATATCCCTTCATTACGTTAAAGAAGGTTTTTTAACTTAAATATGTTAAACTAATGATCTGAAGCATTTCGATATCGCTTGCTAAATGTGCATGTAAAAGAAAATCGAATTTATACCTAAACATAAGATTACGGAGTTCTTCCAAATGTACTGTCGTTATGCCGCCATGGCTTTATGTCACCTTCATTACGTTAAAGGAGGCTTATTAACTTAAATATGTTAAACTAATGATTTAAAGCATTTCGTTATCGATTGCTAAATGTGTACATACAACAAAATCGACTTTATACCTGAATATAAGATTACGGAATTCTTCTAAATGCAGTGCCGTTATGCTGCCATGGCTTTATCCCAACTTCCGTTCGTTAAAGAAGGTTAAGTAACTTAAATATGTTAAGCTAATGATTTGAAGCATTTCGATATCGATTGTTAAATTTGTATGTACAACAAAATCGACTTTATACCTAAATATAAGATAACGGAATTCATAAAAATATACTGCCGTTATGCCGTTATGGCTTTATGTAAACTTCAGTAAGATAAAGAAGGTTAATTAACTTAAATATGATAAGCCAGTTTTTTGAAGCATTTCCATATCGATTGCAAAATGTGTATATACAAGAAAATCGACTTTATGCCTAAATATAACACTACGGAATGCTTCCAAATGCAGTGCCGTTATGGCTTTATGTCAACTTCAGTTCGCTGAAGGAGGTTTATTATCTTAAATATGTTAAACCAGTTATCTGAAGCATTTCGATATCGAATGCGAAATGTATATATACAAGAAAATCGACTTTATATATAAAATTACAACATTACGGAGTTCTTCTAAATGCACTGCCGTTATACCGTTAAGGCTCAATGTAGACTTCAGTATGTTAAAAAATGTTTATTAACTTAATATTTTAAAACTAATGATTTGAAGCATTTCGATATCGATAGCTAAATGTGTATATACAAGAAAATCGACTTTATACCTAAATATAAAATTACGGAATTCTTCTAAATGCACTGCCGTTATGCCGCCATGGCTTTAAGCCAACTTCCGTTCGTTAAAGAAGGTTTATTAACTTAGATATGTTAAACTAATGATTTGAAGCATTTCGAAATCGTTTGCTAAATGTGTATATACAAGAAAATCGACTTTATACATAAATGTAAGACTACGGAATTCTTCCAATTGTATTGTCGTTATGCTGCCATGGCTTTACATCATCTTCAATACGTTAAAGAAGGTTAATTAACTTTAATATGTTCAACTAATGATTTGAGGCATTTCGATATCGATTGCTAAATGCGTATATACATCAAAATCGACTTTATACCTAAATATAAAATTACGGAATTCTTCTAAATGCACTGTCGCTATGCCGCCATGGCTTTACGTAAACTTCAGTCAGATAAAGAAGGTTAGGTAACTTAAATATGTTAAACTAATGACTTGAAGCATCTCGATATCGATTGCTAAATGTGTATATACAAGAAAATCGACTTTTTACCTAAATATTAGATTACGGAATTCTTCCAAATGCACTGCCGTTATACCGTTTTGGCTTTATGTAAACTTCAGTAAGATAAAGAAGGAACGTTAACTTAAATATGTTAAACTAATGATTTGAAGCATTTCGATATTGATTGGTAAATGTGTATATACAACAAAGCCGACTTTATACCTAAATATAAGATTACGGAATTCTTCCAAATCTACTGTCGTTATGCCGCCATGGCTTTATATCACCTTCATTACGTTAAAGAAGGTTAACTAACTCAAATATATTAGACGAATGATTTGAAGCATTTCGACATCGATAGCTAAATGTGTATATACAAGAAAATCGACTTTTTACCTAAATATAAGATTACGGAATTCTTCCAAATGCACTGCCGTTATGCCGTTTTGGCTTTATGTAAACTTCAGTAAGATAAAGAAGGTTAGTTAACTTAAATATGTTAAACTAATGATTTGAAGCATTTCGATATCGATTGCTAAATGTGTATATACAACAAAATCGACTTTATACCTAACTATAAGATTACGGAATTCTTCTAAATGCACTGTCGTTATGCCGCCATGGCTTTATATCACCTTCATTACGGTAAAGAAGGTTAACTAACTTAAATGTGTTAAACTAATGAGTTGAGGCATCTCGATATCGATCGCTAAATGTGTATATACAAGCAAATCGACTTTTTACATAAATATAAGACTACGGAATTCTTCTAAATGTACTGTCGTTATGCCGCAATGGCCTTATATCAACTTTAATACGTTAAAGAAGGTTAATTTACTTAAATATGTTAAGCTAATGATTTGAAGCATTTTGATATCGATAGCTAAATGTGTATGTACAACAAAATCGACTTTATACCTAAATATAAGATTACGGAATTCTTCTAAATGCACTGCCGTTATGCCGCCATGGCCTTAAGCCAACTTCAGTTCGTTAAAGAAGGTTTATTAGCTTAAATGTGTTAAACTAATGAGTTGAGGCATCTCGATATCGATCGCTAAATGTGTATATACAAGCAAATCGACTTTTTACATAAATATAAGACTACGGAATTCTTCTAAATGTACTGCCGTTATGCCGCCATGGCTTTATATCACCTTCAATAAGTTAAAGAAGGTTAATTAACTTAAATATGTTAAACTTATGATTTGAAGCATTTTGATATCGATCGCTAAATGCGTATATACAACAAAATCGACTTTATACCTAAATATAAGATTACGGAATTCTTTTAAATGCACTGTCGTTATGCCGCCATGGCTTTATATCACCTTCATTACGGTAAAGAAGGTTAACTAACTTAAATATGTTAGACTAATGATTTGAAGCATTTCGATATCTCTTGCTAAATGTGTATGTAAAAGAAAATCGAATTTATACCTAAACATAAGATTACGGAATTCTTCCAAATGTACTGTCGTTATGCCGCCATGACTTTATGTCACCTTCATCACGTTAAAGAAGGCTAATTAACTTAAATATCTTAAACTAATGATGTGAAGCATTTCGATATCGATTGCTAAATGTGTATATACAAGAAAATCGACTTTATACCTAAATATAAAATTATAACATTACGGAATCCTTCTAAATGCACTGCCCTTATACCGTTAAGGCTTTATGTAGACTTCAGCAAGCTAAAAAGCGTTTATTAAATTAATATGTTAAACTAATTATTTGAAGCATTTCGATATCGATAGCTAAATGTGTATAGACAAGAAAATCGACTTTATACCTAAATTCAAGATTACGGAATTCTTCTACATGCACTGCCGTTATGCCGTCATGGCTATATGCCAACTTCAGATCGTTAAAGAAGGTTAATTAACTTAGATATGTTAAACTAATGATTTGAAGCATTTCGCTATCGATTGCTTAATGTTTATATACAAGAAAATTGACTTTATACCTAAATATAAGAATTCTTTCAAATGTAATGCCGTTATGCCGCCATGGCTTTATATCAACTTCAATACGTTAAAGAAGGCTAATTAACTTAAATATGTTACACTTATGATTTGAAGCATTTTGATATCGATCGCTAAATGCGTATATACAACAAAATCGACTTTATACCTAAATAAAAGATTACGGAATTCTTCTACCTGCACTGTCGTTATGCCGCCGTGGCTTTATATCACCTTCATTACGCTTAAGAAGGCTAATTAACTTAAATATGTTAAACTAATGATTTAAAGCATTTCGATATCGATTGCTAAATGCGTATATACAACAAAATCGACATTATACCTAAATATAAGATAACGGAATTCATATAAATATACTGCCTTTATGCCGTTATGGCTTTATGTAAACTTCATTAAAATAAAGAAGGTTAATTAATTTAAAATATGCTAAACCAGTTATTTGAAGCATTTCGATATATACTGCTAAATGTGTAAATACAAGAAAATCGACTTTATACCTAAATATAGCATTATAACATTACGGAATTCTTCTATATGCACTGCCGTTATGCTGCTAAGGCTTTATCTAGACTTCAGTAAGCTAAAAAGCGTTTATTAACTTAATATGTTAAACTAATGATTTGAAGCATTTCGATATCGATAGCTAAATGTGTATATACAAGAAAATCGACTTTATACATAAATATAAGACTACGGAATTCTTCCAAATGTATTGTCGTTATGCCGCCATGGCTTTATGCAAACTTCCGTTCGTTAAAGAAGCTTTATTAACTTAAATATGTTAAACTAATGATTTGAAGAATTTCGATATCGAGTGCGAAATATGTAAATAAAAGAAAATCGACTTTATACCTAAATATAGGATTACGGAATTCTTCTAAATGCACTGCAGTTATACCGATAAGGCTTTATGTAGACTTCAGTGCGTTAAAGGAGGTTTATTAACTTAAATATATTAAACTAATGATTTGAAGCATTTCGGTATCGATTGCTTAATGTGTATATACAAGAAAATCGACTTTATACCTAAATATAAGATAACGGAATTCTTCTACATGCACTGCCGTTATGCCGCCCTGGCTATATGATAACTTCAGATCGTTAAAGAAGGTTGATTAACTTAGATATGTTAAACTAATGATTTGAAGCATTTCGTTATCGATTGATAAATGTTTATATACAAGAAAATTGACTTTATACCTAAATATAACACTGCGGAATTCTTCCAAATATACTGCCGTTATGCCGCCATGGCTTTATATCAACTTCAATACGTTAAAGAAGGTTAATTAACTTAAATATGTTAAACTAATGATTTGAAGCATTTCGATATCGCTTGCTAAATGTGTATGTAAAAGAAAATCGAATTTATACCTAAACATAAGATTACGGAATTCTTCCAAATGTACTGTCGATATGCCGCCATGGCTTTATATCAACTTCAATACGCTAAAGAAGGTTAATTAACATAAATATGTTAAACTAATGATTTGAGGCATTTCGATATCGATTGCTAAATGCGTATATTTATACAACAAAATCGACTTTATACCTAACTATAAGTTTACGGAATTCTTCCAAATGTACTGTCATTATGCCGCCATGGCCATGTATCACCTTCAATACGTTTAAGAAGGTTTATTAACTTAAATATGTTACACTATTGATTTGAAGCATTTCGATATCGATTGCTAAATGAGTATATACAAGAAAATCGAATTCATACCTAATTATAAGGTTACGGAATTCAACTACATGCACTGTCGTTATGCCGCCATGGCTTTATATCACCTTCATTACGTTAAAGAAGGTTAATTAACTTAAATATGTTAAACTAATGATCTGAAGCATTTCGATGTTGATTGATAAATGCGTATATACAAGAAAATCGACTACATACCTAAATATAAGATTACGGAATTCTTCTAAATGCACTGCTGTTATACCGTTAAGGCTTTATGTAGACTTCAGTAAGCTAAAAAATGTTTATTAACTTGTGTATATAAAAGAAAATCGACTTTATACCTAAATATAAGATTACAGAATTCGACTACATGCACTGCCGTAATGCCGCCGTGGCTATATGCCAACTTCAGATTGTTAAAGAAGGTTTATTTACTTAAATATGTTAAGCTAATGAGTTGAAGCATCTCGATATCGATTGCTAAATGTGTCTATACAACAAAATCGACTTTATACCTAAATATAAGATTACGGAATTCTTCCAAATGCACTGCCGTTATACCGTTATGGCTTTATGTAAACTTCAGTAAGATAAAGAAGGTAAATTAACTTAAATATGTTAAACTAATGATTTGAAGCATTTCAAAATCGATTGCTAAATATGTAAATACAAGAAAATCGACTTTATACCTAAATAGAAGATTACAGAATTCTTTTAAATGCACTGCAGTTATACCGTTAAGGCTTTATATAAATTTCAGTACGTTAAAGAAGGTTAATTTACTTAAAAATGCTAAGCTAATGATTTGAAGCATTTCGATATCGATTGCTTAATGTGTATGTACAAGAAAATCGATATTATACCTATATAAAAGATAACGGAATTCACCCAAATATACTGCCGTTATGGCGTTATGTAAACTTCGGTAAGATAAAGAAGGTCAATTACCCTAAATATGATAAACCAGTTATTTGAAGCATTTCGATATCGATTACTAAATGCGTATATACAAGAAAGTCGATTTTATACCTAAATATAAGATTACGGAATTCTTCTAAATGCAGTGTCGTTATGCCGTTAAGGCTTTTGTTGACCTGAGTAAGATAAAGAGGGTTAATTAACTTAAATATGTTAAACTAATGATTTGAAGCATTTCGATATGGATTGCTAAATGTGTATATACAAAAAAATCGACTTTATACCTAAATATAAGATTACGGAATTCTTCTAAATGCACTGCAGTTATACTGTTAAGGCTTTATATAAATTTCAGTACGTTGAAGAAGTTTAACTTACTTAAATATGCTAAACTAATGATTTGAAGCATTTCATTATCGATTGCTAAATGTGTATGTACAAGAAAATCGATTTTATACCTAAGTAAAAGATTACGGAAGTCACCCAAATATACTGCCGTTATGCTGTTATGTCTTTATGTAAACTTCAGTAAGATAAAGAAGGTTAATTAACTTAAATATGTTAAGCTGATGATTTGAAGCATTTGGATATCGATTGCTAAATGTGTATATACAAGAAAATCGACTTTATACCTAAATATGTCAACTCAGTTCGCTAAAGGAGGTTTATTAACTGAAATATGTTAAACCAGTTATCTGAAGCATTTCGATATCGATTGCGAAATATATATATACAAGAAAATCGACTTTATACCTAAATTTAAGATTACGGAATTCTTCCACATGTAGTGCCGTTATGCCGCCATGGCTTTATATCACCTTCAACACGTTAAAGAAGGTTAATTATTTTTAATATGTTAAATTAATGGTTTGAAGCATTTCGATATCGATTGCTAAATGTGTAAATATAAGAAAATCGACTTTATACCTAAAAATAAAATTATAACATTACGGAATTCTTCTAAATGTACTGGCGTTATACCGTTAAGGCTTTATATAGACTTCAGTAAGCTAAAAAATGTTTATTAACTAAATATGTTAAACTAATGATTTGAAGCATTTCGATATCGATAGTGAAATGTGTATATACAAGAAAATCGACTTTATACCTAAATATAAGATTACGGAATTCTTCTACATGCACTGCCGTTATGCCGTCATGGCTATATGCAAACTTCAGATCGTTAAAGAAAGTTTATTAACTTAAATATGTTAAACTAATGAGTTGAACCATCTCGATATCGATTGCTAAATGTGTATATACAAAAAAATCGATTTTATTCCTAAATATAAGATAACGCAATTTTTCCAAATGCACTGCCGTTATACCGCTATGGCTTTATGTAAACTTCAGTAAGAAAAAGAAGGATAATTAACTTAAATATGTTAAACTAATGATTTGAAGCATATCGATATCGATTGCTAAATGTGTATATACAAGAAAGTCGACTTTATACCTAAATATAAGATTACGGAATTCTTCTAAATGCACTGCCGTTATGCCGCCATGGCTTTACGCCAACTTCTGTTCGTTAAAGAAGGTTTATTAAATTAAATATGTTAACCTAATGATTTGAAGCATTTCGATATTGATTGCTAAATGTGTATATATAAGAAAATTGACTTTATACATAAATATAAGATTACGGATTTCTTCTAAAGGCACTGCCGTTATGCCGCCATAGCTTTATGCCAACTTCAGTTCGTTATAGAAGGTTTATTAACTTAACTATGTTAAACTAATAAGTTCAAGCATCTCGATATCGATTGCTAAATATGTATAAACAAAAAAATCGACTTTATACCTAAATATAAGTTTACGGAATTCATCCAAATGCACTGCCGTTATGCCGTTAAGGCATTATGTAGACTTACTGAAAGCTAAAAAGCGTTTATTAACTTAAATATGTTAGACTAATGATTTGAAGCATTTCGATATCGCTTGCTAAATGTGTATATACAAGAAAATCGAATTTATACCTAAACTTTTATACCTAAACGCTAAAGAAGGTTAATTAACTTAAATATGTTAAACTAATGATTTGAGGCATTTCGATATCGATTGCTAAATGCGTATATTTATACAACAAAATCGACTTTATACCTAACTATAAGTTTACGGAATTCTTCCAAATGTACTGTCATTATGCCGCCATGGCCTTGTATCACCTTCAATACGTTTAAGAAGGTTTATTAACTTAAATATGTTACACAATTGACTTGAAGCATTTCGATATCGATTGCTAAATGAGTATATACAAGAAAATCGAATTCATACTTAAATATAAGATTACGGAATTCAACTACATGCACTATCGTTATGCCGCCATGGCTTTATATCACCTTCAATACGTTAAAGAAGGTTAATTATTTTTAATATGTTAAATTAATGGTTTGAAGCATTTTGATATCGATTGCTAAATGTGTAAATACAAGAAAATCGACTTTATACCTAAAAATAAAATTATAACATTACGGAATTCTTCTAAATGTACTGGCGTTATACCGTTAAGGCTTTATATAGACTTCAGTAAGCTAAAAAATGTTTATTAACTAAATATGTTAAACTAATGATTTGGAGCATTTCGATATCGATAGTGAAATGTGTATATACAAGAAAATCGACTTTATACCTAAATATAAGATTACGGAATTCTTCTACATGCACTGCCGTTATGCCGTCATGGCTATATGCAAACTTCAGATCGTTAAAGAAGGTTAATTAACTTAAATATGTTAAACTAATGATCTGAAGCATTTCGATGTTGATTGATAAATGCGTATATACAAAAAAATCGACTTAATACCTAAATATAAGATTACGGAACTCTTCGAAATGCACAGCTGTTATGCCGTTAAGGCTTTTGTAGACTTCAGTAAGATAAAGTGCGTTAAATAACCCAAATATGTTAAACTAATGATTTGAAGCATTTCAAAATCGGTTGCTAAATGTGTATGTACAACAAAATCGACTTTATACCTAAATATAAGATAACGGATTTCATATAAATATACTGCCGTTATGGCTTTATGTAAACTTCAGTAAGATAAAAAGGTTTAATTAACTTAAATATGCTAAACCAGTTATTTGAAGCATTTCGACATCGATTGCAAAATGTGTATATACAAGAAAATCGACTTAATGCTTAAATATAAGACTACGGTACTCTTCCAAACGCCCTGCCGTTATGGCTTTATGTCAACTTCAGTTCGCTAAAGGAGGTTTATTAACTTAAATATGTTAAACCAGTTATCTGAAGCATTTCGGTATCGATTGCGAAATGTATATATACAAGAAAATCGACTTTATACCTAAATATAAGATTACGGAATCCTTCCACATGTACTGTCGTTATGCCGCCATGGCTTTATATCACCTTCAATACGCTAAAGAAGATTAATTATTTTAAATATGTTAAACTAATGGTTTGAAGCATTTCGATATCGATTGCTAAATGTGTAAATACAAGAAAATCGACTTTATACCTAAATATAAATTTACAACATTACGGAATTCTTCTAAATGCACTGCCGTTATACCGTTAAGGCTTTATGTAGACTTCAGTAAGCTAAAAAATGTTTATTAACTTGTGTATATAAAAGAAAATCGACTTTATACCTAAATATAAGATTACAGAATTCTACTACATGCACTGCCGTAATGCCGCGGTGGCTATATGCCAACTTCAGATCGTTACAGAAGGTTTATTAACTTAAATATGTTAAGCTAATGAGTTGAAGCATCTCGATATCGATTGCTAAATGTGTAAATACAAGAAAATCGACTTTATACCTAAAAATAAAATTATAACATTACGGAATTCTTCTAAATGTACTGGCGTTATACCGTTAAGGCTTTATATAGACTTCAGTAAGCTAAAAAGTGTTTATTAACTAAATATGTTAAACTAATGATATGAAGCATTTCGATATCGATTGCTAAATGTGTATATATAAGAAAATCGACTTTATGCATAAATATAAGATTACGGAATTCTTCTACATGCACTGCCGTTATGCCGTCATGGCTATATGCAAACTTCAGATCGTTAAAGAAAGTTTATTAACTTAAATATGTTAAACTAATGAGTTGAACCATCTCAATATCGATTGCTAAATGTGTATATACAAAAAAATCTACTTTATTCCTAAATATAAGATTACGCAATTTTTCTAAATGCACTGCCGTTATACCGTTATGGCTTTATGTAAACTTCAGTAAGATAAAGAAGGTTAGTTAACTGAAATATGTTAAACTAATGATTTGAAGCATTTCGTCATCGATTGCTAAATGTGTATATACAAGCAAATCGACTTTATACCTAAATATAAGATTACGGAATTCTTCTAAATGCACTGCCGTTATGTCGCCATGGCTTTATGCCAACTTCCGTTCGTTAAAGAAGGTTTATTAACTTAAATATGTTAAAGTAACGATTTGAAGCATTTCGATATCGATTGCTAAATGTGTATATACAAGAAAATCGACTTTATACCTAAATATAAGATAACTGAATTCTTCTAAATGCACTGCCGTTATGCCGCTAAGGCTTTTGTAGACTTCAGCAAAATAAAGATGTTTAATTAACTGAAATTTGTTAAACTAATGATTTGAAGCATTTCGATATCGCTTGCTTAATGTGTATATAAAAGAAAATCGAATTTATATCTAAACATAAGATTACGGAATACTTCCAAATGTACTGTTGGTTTGCCGCTATGGCTTTATATCACCTAAATTACGTTAAAGAAGGCTAATTAACTTAAATATGTTAAACTAATGATTTGAAGAATCTCGATATCGATTGCTAAGTGTGTATATACAAGAAAATCGACTTTATACCTAAATATAAGTTAACGGAATTCTTCTACATGCACTGCCGTTATACCGCCATGGCTTTATGCCAACTTCAGTTCGTTAAAGAGAGTTTATTAGCTTAAATATGTTAAACTAATGAGTTGAAGCATCTCGATATCGATTGCTAAATGTGTTTATATACAAAATCGACTTTATACCTAAATATAAGTTTACGGAATTCTTCCAAATGCACTGCCGTTATACCGCTATGGCTTTATGTAAACTTCAGTAAGAAAAAGAAGGATAATTAACTTAAATATGTTAAACTAATGATTTGAAGCATGTCGATATCGATTGCTAAATGTGTATATACAAGAAAATCGACTTTATACCTAAATATAAGATTACGGAATTCTTCTAAATGTACTGCCGTTATGCCGCCATGGCTTTACGCCAACTTCCGTTCGTTAAAGAAGGTTTATTAAATAAAATATTTTAAACTATTGATTTGAAACATTTCGATATCGATTGCTTAATGTGTATATATAAGAAAAGCGACTTTATACATAAATATAAGATTACGGAATTCTTCTAAATGCACTGCCGTTATGCCGCTATGGCTTTAAGCCAACTTCCGTTCGTTAAGGAATGATTTGAAGCATATCGATATCGATTGCTTAATGCACATATACAAGAAAATCGACTTTATATCTAAATATAAGATTATATAATTTTTCTAAATGCACTGCCGTTATGCCGTTAAGGCTTTTGTAAACTTCAGCAAAATAAAGATGTTTAATTAACTGAAATTTGGTAAACTAATGATTTGAAGCATTTCGATATCGCTTGCTTAAAGTGTATATAAAAGAAAATCGAATTTATATCTAAACATAAGATTACGGAATACTTCCAAATGTACTGTCGTTATGCCGCTATGGCTTTATATCACCTTCAATACGTTAAAGAAGGTAAATTAACTTAAATATGTTAAACTAATGATTTGAAGCATCTCGATTTCGATTGCTAAATGTGTATATACAAGAAAATCGACTTTATACCTAAATATAAGCTAACGGAATTCTTCTACATGCACTGCCGTTATGCCGCCATGGCTTTATGCCAACTTCAGTTCGTTAAAGAAGGTTTATTAGCTTAAATATGTTAAACTAATGAGTTGAAGCATTTCGATATCGATTGCTAAATGTATTTATATACAAAATCGGCTTTATACCTAAATATAAGTTTACGGAATTCTTCGAAATGCACTGCCGTTATGGCTTTATGTTAACTTCAGTAAGATAAAGAAGGTTAATTAACTTAAATATGCTAAACCAGTTGTTTGAAGCACTTCGATTTCGATTGCCAAATGTGTATATACAAGAAAATCGACTTTATACCTAAATATAAGATTACGGAAATCTTCTACATGCACTGCCGTTTTGCCGCCGTGGCTTTATGCCAACATCTGTTCGTTAAAGAAGGTTTATTAACTTAAATATGTTAAACTAATGATTTGAAACATTTCGATATCGTTTGCTTAATGTGTTTATACAAGAAAATCGCCTTTATACCTAATTATAAGATGACGGACTTCTTCTAAATGCACTGCCGTTATGGCTTTACGTTAACTTCAGTTCGCTAAAGAAGGTTTATTAACTTAAATATGTTAAACCAGTTATTTGAAGCATTTCGATACCGATTGCTAAATGCGTATATACAACAAAATCGACTTTATACCTAAATATAAGATTACGGAATTCTTCTACATGCACTGCCATTATGTCGCCATGGCTTTATGTTAACTTCAGTGCGTTAAAGAGGCTTTATTAACTTAAATATATTAAACTAATGGTTTGAAGCATTTCGATATAGATTGCTCAATGAGTATATACAAGAAAGTCGACTTTATACCTAAATATAAGATTACGGAATTCATCGAAATACTCTCTCGTTATGCCGTTATGGCTTTATATCACCTTCATTACGTTAAGGAAGGTTAATTAACTTAAATATGTTATATTAATGATTTGAAGATTTTCTATATCGATTGCTTAATAAGTATATTTAAGAAAGTCGACTATATATCTAAATATAAGATTACGGAATTCATCGAAATACACTCCCGTTATGCCGTTATGGCTTTATATAAATTTCAGTACGCTAAAGAAGATTAATTTACTTAAATATACTAAACTAATGATTTGAAGCATTTCGATATCGATTGCTAAATGTGTATTTACAACAAAATCGATTTTATACCTAAATAAAAGTTTACGGAATATATACTGCCGTTATACCGTTATGGCTTTATGTAAACTTCGGTAAGATAAAGAGGGTTAATTAACCTAAATATGCTAAACCAGTTATTTGAAGCTTTTCGATATCGATTGCTAAATACAAGAAAATCGACTTTATACATAAATATGAGATTACGGAATTCTTATAAATGCACTGTCGTTATGCCGCCATGGCTTTATATTACCTTCATTACGTTAAAGAAGGTTAATTAACTTAAATATGTTAAACTAATTATTTGAAGATTTTCGATATCGATTGCTAAATGTGTAAATACAAGAATATCGACTTTATACCTAAATATAAGATTACGGAATTCTTCTACATGCACTGTCGTTATGGTGCCATGGCTTTATATCACCTTCATTACGTTAAAGAAAGTTAATTAACTTAAATATGTTAAACTAACGATTTGAAGCATTTCGATATCGCTTGTATATACAAGAAAATCGAATTTATACCTTAATATAAGATTACGGGATTCTTCTAAATGCACTGCCGTTATGCCGCCATGGCCTTATACCTACTTCAATACGATAAAGAAGGTTTATCAACTTAAATATGTTAAACTAATGAGTTGAAGCATCTCGATATCGAATGCTAAATGTGTATATACAACAAAATTGACTTTATACCTAAATATAAGATTACTGAATTCCTCTAAATGCACTGCCGTTATGCCGGCATGGCTTTTCGCCAACTTCCGTTCGTTAAAGAAGGTTTATTAAATTAAATATGTTAAACTAATGATTTGAAGCATTTCGATATCGATTGCTAAATGTGTATATATAAGAAAATCGACTTTATACATAAATATAAGATTACGGAATTCTTCTAAATGCACTGCCGTTATGCCGCCATAGCTTTATATCAACTTCAATACGTTAAAGAAGGTTAATTAACTTAAATATGTTAAACTAATGATTTGAAGCATTTCGATATCGCTTGCTAAATGTGTATATACAAGAAAATCGAATTTATACCTAAATATAAGATAACGGGATTCTTCTAAATGCACTGCCGTTATGCCGCCATGGCTTTATATCAACTTCAATACGTTTAAGAAGATTAATTAACTTAAATATGTTAAACTAATGATTTGAAGCATTTCGATATCGCTTGCTAAATGTGTATATACAACAAAATCGACTTTATACCT
Organism: Bactrocera correcta; assembly: GCA_027475135.1. Lineage (NCBI taxonomy): Eukaryota > Metazoa > Arthropoda > Insecta > Diptera > Tephritidae > Bactrocera > Bactrocera correcta. Next base: position 3,832 of record JAPZAG010000954.1, on the reverse strand, counting down.
AAATATAACATTACGGAATGCTTCTAAATGCATTGCCGTTATGCCGCTATGGTTTTATATCAACTTCATTACGTTAAAGAAGAATAATTAACTTAAATATGTTAAACTAATGATTTGAAGAATTTCGATATCGCTTGCTAAATGTGTATATACAAGAAAATCGACTTTATACCTAAATATAAGATAACGGAATTCTTCTACATGCACTGCCGTTATACCGCCATGGCTTTATGCCAACTTCAGTTCGTTAAAGAAGGTTTATTAACTTAAATATGTTAAACTAATGATTTGAAGCATTTCGATATCGCTTGCTAAATGTGTATATACAAGAAAATCGACTCTATACCTAAATATAAGATTACGGAATTCTTCTAAATGCACTGCCGTTATGCCGCCATGGCCTTAGATCCACTTCAATACGTTAAAGAAGATTAATTAACTTAAATATGTTAAACTAATGATTTGAAGCATTTCGATATCGCTTGCTAAATGTGTATTTACAAGAAAATCGACTTTATGCCTAAATATAAGATAACGGAATTCTTCTACGTGCACTGTCGTTATGCCGCCATGGCTTTATATTACCTTCATTACGTTAAAGAAGGTTAATTAACTTAAATATGTTAAACTAATTATTTGAAGATTTTCGATATCGATTGCTAAATGTGTAAATACAAGAATATCGACTTTATACCTAAATATAAGATTACGGAATTCTTCTACATGCACTGTCGTTATGGTGCCATGGCTTTATATCACCTTCATTACGTTAAAGAAAGTTAATTAACTTAAATATGTTAAACTAATGATTTGAAGCATTTCGATATCGCTTGTATATACAAGAAAATCGAATTTATACCTTAATATAAGATTACGGGATTCTTCTAAATGCACTGCCGTTATGCCGCCATGGCCTTATACCTACTTCAATACGATAAAGAAGGTTTATCAACTTAAATATGTTAAACTAATGAGTTGAAGCATCTCGATATCGAATGCTAAATGTGTATATACAACAAAATTGACTTTATACCTAAATATAAGATTACTGAATTCCTCTAAATGCACTGCCGTTATGCCGGCATGGCTTTTCGCCAACTTCCGTTCGTTAAAGAAGGTTTATTAAATTAAATATGTTAAACTAATGATTTGAAGCATTTCGATATCGCTTGCTAAATGTGTGTATACAAGAAAGTCGACTTTATACCTAAATATAAGATTACATAATTCTTCTAAATGCACTGCCGTTATGCCGCTATGGCTTTATATCAACTTCAATACGTTAAAGAAGGTTAATTAACTTAAATATGTTAAACTAATGATTTGAAGCATTTCGATATCGCTTGCTAAATGCGTATATACAAGAAAATCGCCTATATACTTAAATATAAGATTACGGAATTCTTCTACATGCACTGTCGTTTTGCAGCCATGGCTTTATATCACCTTCAATACGTTAAAGAAGGTTAATTAACTTAAATATGTTAAACTAATGATTTGAAGCATTTCGATATCGCCTGCTAAATGTGTATATACAAGAAAATCGAATTTATACCTAAATATAAGATAACGGGATTATTCTAAATGCACTGCCGTTATACCGTTAAGGCTTTATGTAGACTTCAGTAAGCTAAAAAATGTTTATTAACTTAATATGTTAAACTAGCGATTTGAAGCATTTCGATATCGATATCTAAATGTGTATATAAAAGAAAATCGACTTTATACCAAAATAAAAGATTACGGAATTCTTCTACATGCACTGCCGTAATGCCGCCGTGGCTATATGCCAACTTCAGATCGTTAATGAAAGTTTATTAACTTAAATATGTTAAGCTAATGAGGTGAAGCATCTCGATATAGATTGCTAAATGTGTATATACAACAAAATCGACTTTATACCTAAATATAAGATTACGGATTTCTTCTAAATGCACTGCCGTTATGCCGCCATGGCTTTAGATCAACTTCAATACGTTAAAGAAGGCTAATTAACTTAAATATGTTAAACTAATGATTTGAAGCATTTCGATATCGCTTGCATATACAAGAAAATCAGGTTTATTAACTTAAATATGTTAAGCTAATGAGTTGAAGCATCTCGATATCGATTGCTAAATGTGTAATAACAACAAAATCGACTTTATACCTAAATATAACATTACGGAATTCTTCTACATGCACTGCCGTTATGCCGCCATGGCTTTATGCCTACTTCAGTTCGTTATAGAAGGTTAATTAACTTAAATATGTTAAACTAATGAGTTGAAGCATCTCGATATCGATTGCTAAATGTGTATATACAATAAAATCGACTTTATTCCTAAATATAAGGTTACGGATTTCTTCTAAATGTACTGCCGTTATGCCGCCATGGCTATATATCAACTTCAATACGTTAAAGAAGGTTAATTAACTTAAATATGTTAAACTAATGATTTGAAGCATTTCGATATTGCTTGCTAAATGTGTACATGCAAGAAAATCGACTTTATACCTAAATATAAGATAACGGAATTCTTCTACAGGCACTGCCGTTATGCCGCCATGGCTTTATGCCAACTTCAGTTCGTTAAAGAAGTTTTATTAACTTAAATATGTTAAACTAATGATTTGAGGCATTTCGATATCGCCTGCTAAATGTGTATATACAAGAAAATCGACTTTATACCTAAATAGAAGATCACCGAATTCTTCTAAATGCACTGCCGTTATGCCACCATGTCTTTATATCAACTTCAATACGTAAAAGAAGGTTAATTAAATTAAATATGTTAAACTAATGATTTGAAGCATTTCGATATCGCTTGCTAAATGTGTATATACAAGAAAATCGACTTTATACCTAAATATAAGATAACGGAATTCTTCTACATGCACTGCCGTTATGCCGCCATGGTTTTATGCCAACTTCAGTTCATTAAAGAAGGTTTATTAACTTAAATATGTTAAACTAATGAGTTGAAGCATCTCGATATCGATTGCTAAATGTGTATAAACAACAAAATCGACTTTATACGGAATTCTTCCAAATGCACTGCCGTTATGCCAGCATAGCTTAATATCAACTTCAATACGTTAAAGGAGGTTAATTATTCTAAATATGTTAAACTAAGGGTTTGAAGCATTTCGATATCGATTGCTAAATGTGCAAATACAAGAAAATCGAATTTATACCTAAATATAAAATTATAACGTTACGTAATTCTTCTAAATGCACTGCCGCAATACCGTTAAGGCTTTATGTAGACTTCAGTAAGCTTCAAAATGTTTATTAACTTAATATGTTAAACAAATGATTTGAAGCATTTCGATATCGATTGAAAAATGTGTATATACAAGAAAATCGACTTTATGCATAATATAAGATTACGGAATTCTTCTACATCCACTGCCGTTATGCCAACTTCATTACGTTAAAGAAGGTTTATTAACTTAAACATGTTAAACTAATGAGTTCAAGCATTTCGATGTCGATTGCTAAATGCGTATATACAACAAAATCGACTTAATACCTAAATATAAGTTTACGGTGCTCTTCCAAATGCACTGCCGTTATGCCGTTAAGGCTTTTGTAGATTTCAGTAAGATAAAGAGTGTTAATTTACTTAAATATGTTAAACAAATGATTTGAGGCATTTCAATATCGATTGCTAAATTTGTAAATACAAGAAAATCGACTATATACTTAAATATAAAATTACGGTATTCTTCTACATGCACTGTCGTTATGCCGCCATGGCTTTATATCACCTTCATTACGTTAAAGAAAGTTAATTAACTTAAATATGTTAAACTAATGATTTGAAGCATTTTGATATCGATTGCTAAA
>JAPZAG010000953.1:0-15950 GCA_027475135.1 Bactrocera correcta | reverse complement strand
CTTTGCCGTTATACCGTTAAGGCGTTTGTAGACTTCAGTAAGATAAAGAGGGTTAATTAACTTAAATATGTTAAACTAATGATTTGATACATTTCGATATCGATTGCTAAATGTGTATGTACAAGAAAATCGACTTTATACCTAAATATATGATAACGGAATTCTTCTACATGCACTGCCGTTATGCCGTTAAGGCGTTTGTAGACTTCAGTAAAATAAAGAGGGTTAATTAACTTAAATATGTTAAACTAATGCCTTGAAGCTATTCGATTTCGATTGCTAAATGTGTATATACAAGAAAATCGACTTTATACCTAAATATAAAATTACGTAATTCTTCTAAATGCTTTGCCGTTATGCCGTTAAAACGTTTGTAGACTTCAGTAAGATAAAGAGTGTTAATTAGCTTAAATATGTTAAACTAATGATTTTAGGCATTTCGATATCGATTGCTAGATGTGTATATACAAAAAAATCGATTTTATACCTAAATATAAGATTACGTAATTCTTCTACATGCACTGCCTATATGCCGTTAAGGCGTTTGTAGACTTCAGTAAAATAAAGAGGGTTAATTAACTTAAATATGTTAAACTAATGCCTTGAAGCTATTCGATTTCGATTGCTAAATGTGTATATACAAGAAAATCGACTTTATACCTAAATATAAGATTACGGAATTCTTCCAAATGCACTGCCGTTATTCCGTTATGGTTTTATGTTAACTTCAGTTAGTTTAAGAAGGTTTATAAACTTAAATATGTTAAACCAGTTATTTGAAGCATTTCGATATCGATTGCTTAATGCATATATACAAGAAAATCGACTTTATTCCTAAACATAAGATTAGGGAATTCTTCCAAATGTACTGTCGTTATGCCACCAGGCTTTATGTCAACTTCAATACGTTAAAAAAGGTTAATTAACTTAAATATGATAATCTTATTATTTGAGGCATTTCGATATCGATTGCTAAATGTGTACATAGAAGAAAATCGACTTTATACCTAATTATAAGATTACGAAATTCTTCTATATGAACTGCCGTTATGCCGCCATGGCTTTGTGTTAACTTCAGTGCGTTAAAGAAGCTTTATTAACTTAAATATGTTAAACTAATGATTTGAAGATTTTCGAAATCGATTGCTAAGTGCATACATACAAGAAAATCTTCCTTATACCTAAATATAAGATTACGGAATTCTTCCAAATGTACTGTCGTTATGCCGCCATGGCTTTATATGAGCTTCAATATGTTAAAGAAGGTTAATTAACTTAAATATGTTAAACTAATGATTTGAGGCATGTATATACAACAAAATCGACTTTATACCTAAATATATGCTTACGGAAATCTTCTAAATGCACTGCCGTTATGGCTTTATGTTAACTTCAGTTCATTAAAGAAGGTTTATTAACTTAGATATGTTACACCAGTTATTGGAAGCATTTCGAAATCGATTGCTTAATGCATATATACAAGAAAATCGACTTTATACCTAAATATAATATTACGGAGTTCTTCCAAATGTACTGTCGTTATGCCGCCATGGCTTTATATGAACTTCAATATGTTTAAGAAGGTTAATTAACTTAAATATGTTAAACTAATGATTTGAGGCATTTCGATATCGATTGCTAAATGTGTATATACAAGAAAATCGACTTTATACCGAAATATAAGATTACGTAATTCTTCTTAATGCTTTGCCGTTATGCCGTTAAGGCGTTTGTAGACTTCAGTAAGATAAAGAGGGTTAATTTACTTAAATATGTTAAACTAATGATTTGAGGCATTTCGATATCGATTGCTAAATGTGTATATACAAGAAAATCGACTTAATACCTAAATATAAGATTACGGAATTCTTCCAAATGCACTGCCGTTATACCGTTATGGCTTTGTGTTAACTTCAGAGCGTTAAAGAAGCTTTATAAACTTTAATATGTTAAACTAATAATTTGAAGATTTTCGAAATCGATTGCTAAGTGCATATATACAAGATAATCTTCCTTATACCTAAATATAAGATTACGGAATTCTTCCAAATGTACTGTCGTTATGCCGCCATGGCTTTATATGAACTTCAATATGTTAAAGAAGGTTAATTAACTTAAATATGTTAAACTAATGATTTGAGGCATTTCGATGTCGATTGCTAAATGTGTATATACAACAAAATCGACTTTATACCTAAATATACGCTTACGGAATTCTTCTAAATGCACTGCCGTTATGCCGTTATGGCTTTATGTTAACTTCAGTTCGTTAAAGAAGGTTTATTAACTTAGATATGTTACACCAGTTATTATAAGCATTTCGAAATTGATTGCTTAATGCATATATACAAGAAAATCGACTTTATACCTAAATATAAGATTACGGAATTCTTCAAAATGTACCGTCGTTATGCCGCCATGGCTTTATATGAAGTTCAATATGTTAAAGAAGGTTAACTAACTTATATATGTTAAACTAATGATTTGAGGCATTTCGATATCGATTGCTAAATGTGTATATACAAGAAAATCGACTTTATACCTAAATATAAGGTTACGGAATTCTTCCAAATGCTTTGCCGTTATACCGTTAAGGCGTTTGTAGACTTCAGTAAGATAAAGAGGGTTAATTAACTTAAATATGTTAAACTAATGATTTGATACATTTCGATATCGATTGCTAAATGTGTATGTACAAGAAAATCGAATTTATACCTAAATATATGATAACGGAATTCTTCTACATGCACTGCCGTTATGCCGTTAAGGCGTTTGTAGACTTCAGTAAAATAAAGAGGGTTAATTAACTTAAATATGTTAAACTAATGCCTTGAAGCTATTCGATTTCGATTGCTAAATGTGTATATACAAGAAAATCGACTTTATGCCTAAATATAAAATTACGTAATTCTTCTTAATGCTTTGCCGTTATGCCGTTAAAACGTTTGTAGACTTCAGAAAGATAAAGAGTGTTAATTAGCTTAAATATGTTAAACTAATGATTTGAAGCATTTCGATATCGATTGCTTAATGCATATATACAAGAAAATCGACTTTATTCCTAAACATAAGATTAGGGAATTCTTCCAAATGTACTGTCGTTATGCCACCAGGCTTTATATCAACTTCAATACGTTAAAAAAGGTTAATTAACTTAAATATGATAATCTTATTATTTGAGGCATTTCGATATCGATTGCTAAATGTGTACATAGAAGAAAATCGACTTTATACCTAATTATAAGCTTACGAAATTCTTCTATATGAACTGCCGTTATGCCGCCATGGCTTTGTGTTAACTTCAGTGTGTTAAAGAAGCTTTAATAACTTAAATATGTTAAACTAATGATTTGAAGATTTTCGAAATCGATTGCTAAGTGCATATATACAAGAAAATCTTCTTTATACCTAAATATAAGATTACGGAATTTTTCCAAATGTACTGTCGTTATGCCGCCATGGCTTTATATGAGCTTCAATATGTTAAAGAAGGTTAATTAACTTAAATATGTTAAACTAATGATTTGAGGCATGTATATACAACAAAATCGACTTTATACCTAAATATATGCTTACGGAAATCTTCTAAATGCACTGCCGTTATGGCTTTATGTTAACTTCAGTTCGTTAAAGAAGGTTTATTAACTTAGATATGTTACACCAGTTATTGGAAGCATTTCGAAATCGATTGCTTAATGCATATATACAAGAAAATCTTCTTTATACCTAAATATAAGATTACGGAATTCTTCCAAATGTACTGTCGTTATGCCGCCATGGCTTTATATGAACTTCAATATGTTAAAGAAGGTTAATTAACTTAAATATGTTAAACTAATGATTTGAGGCATTTCGATGTCGATTGCTAAATGTGTATATACAACAAAATCGACTTTATACCTAAATATACGCTTACGGAATTCTTCTAAATGCACTGCCGTTATGCCGTTATGGCTTTATGTTAACTTCAGTTCGTTAAAGAAGGTTTATTAACTTAGATATGTTACACCAGTTATTATAAGCATTTCGAAATTGATTGCTTAATGCATATATACAAGAAAATCGACTTTATACCTAAATATAAGATTACGGAATTCTTCAAAATGTACTGTCGTTATGCCGCCATGGCTTTATATGAAGTTCAATATGTTAAAGAAGGTTAACTAACTTATATATGTTAAACTAATGATTTGAGGCATTTCGATATCGATTGCTAAATGTGTATATACAAGAAAATCGACTTTATACCTAAATATAAGGTTACGGAATTCTTCCAAATGCTTTGCCGTTATACCGTTAAGGCGTTTGTAGACTTCAGTAAGATAAAGGGGGTTAATTAACTTAAATATGTTAAACTAATGATTTGAGGCATTTCGATATCGATTGCTAAATGTGTATATACAAGAAAATCGACTTTATACCGAAATATAAGATTACGTAATTCTTCTTAATGCTTTGCCGTTATGCCGTTAAGGCGTTTGTAGACTTCAGTAAGATAAAGAGGGTTAATTTACTTAAATATATTAAACTAATGATTTGAAGCATTTCTATATCGATTGCTAAATGAGTATATACAAGAAAATCGACTTTATACCTAAATATAAGATTACGTAATTCTTCTAAATGCTTTGCCGTTATGCCGCTAAGATGTTTGTAGACTTCAGTAAGATAAAGGGGGTTAATTAACTTAAATATGTTAAACTAATGATTTGAGGCATTTCGATATCGATTGCTAAATGTGTATATACAAGAAAATCGACTTAATACCTAAATATAAGATTACGGAATTCTTCCAAATGCACTGCCGTTATACCGTTATGGCTTTATGTTAACTTCAGTTAGTTAAAGAAGGTTTGTTAACTTAAATATGTTAAACCAGTTATTTGAAGCATTTCGATATCGATTGCTTAATGCATATCTACAAGAAAATCGACTTTATACCTAAATAAAAGATTACGGAATTCTTCCAAATGTACTGTCGTTATGCCACCATGGCTTTATATCAACTTCAATAGGTTAAAAAAGGTTTATTAACTTAAATATGTTAAACTAATGATTTAAAGCATTTAGATATCGATTGCTAAATGTGTATTTACAACAAAATCGACTTTATACCTAAATATAATCTTACGGAATTCTTCTAAATGCACTGCCGTTATGCCGCCATGGCTTTATGTTAACTTCGTTGCGTTAAAGAAGCTTTATTAACTTAAATATGTTAAACTTATGATTTGAAGATTTTCGAAATCGATTGCTTAATGCATATACACAACAGAATCGACTTTATACCTAAGTATAAGATTACGGAATTCTTCCAAATGCACTGCCGTTATACCGTTATGGCTTTATGTTAACTTCAGTTCGTTTAAGAAGGTTTATTAACTTAGACATGTTACACTAGTTATTAGAAGCATTTCGATATCGAATGCTAAATGAGTATATACAAGAAAATCGACTTTATACCTAAATATATGATAACGGAATTCTTCTACATGCACTGCCGTTATGCCGCCATGGCTTTGTGTTAACTTCAGTGCGATAAAGTAGGTTTGTTAACTTAAATATGTTAAACTAATGATTTGAAGCATTTCGATTTCGATTACTAAATGAGTATATACAAGAAAATGGACTTTATACCTAACTATAAGATAACGGAATTCTTTTAATTGCTTTGCCGTTATGCCGTTAAGGCGTTTGTAGACTTCAGTAAGATAGAGTGGGTTAATTAACTTAAATATGTTAAACTAATGATTTGAGGCATTTCGATATCGATTGCTAAATGTGTATATACAAGAAAATCGACTTTATACCTAATTATATGATAACGGAATTCTTTTACATGCACTGCCGTTATGCCGTTAAGGCGTTTGTAGACTTCAGTAAGATAAAGGGGGTTAATTAACTTAAATATGTTAAACTAATGATTTGAGGCATTTCGATATCGATTGCTAAATGTGTGTGTACAAGAAAATCGACTTTATACCTAAATATAAGATTACGGAATTCTTCCAAATGCACTGCCGTTATACCGTTATGGTTTTATGTTAACTTCAGTTAGTTAAAGAAGGTTTATTAACTTAAACATGTTAAACCAGTTATTTGAAGCATTACGATATCGATTGCTTAATGCATATATACAAGAAAATCGACTTTATACCTAAATATAAGATTACGGAATTCTTCTACATGAACTGCCGTTATGCCGCCATGGCTTTGTGTTAACTTCAGTTCGTTAAAGAAGCTTTATTAACTTAAATATGTTAAACTAATGATTTGAAGATTTTCGAAATCGATTGCTAAGTGCATATATACAAGAAAATCTTCCTTATACCTAAATATAAGATTACGGAATTCTTCCAAATGTACTGTCGTTATGCCGCCATGGCTTTATATGAACTTCAATATGTTAAAGAAGGTTAATTAACTTAAATATGTTAAACTAATGATTTGAGGCATTTCGATATCGATTGCTACATGTGTATATACAACAAAATCGACTTTATACCTAAATATACGCTTACGGAATTCTTCTAAACGCACTGCCGTTATGCCGTTATGGCTTTATGTTAACTTCAGTTCGTTAAAGATGGTTTAGTAACTTAGATATGTTACACCAGTTATTAGAAGCATTTCGAAATCGATTGCTTAATACATATATACAAGAAAATCGACTTTATACCTAAATATAAGATTACGGAATTCTTCAAAATGTACTGTCGTATGCCGTGATGGCTTTATATGAACTTCAATATGTTAAAGAAGGTTAATTAACTTAAATATGTTAAACTAATGATTTAAGGCATTTCGATATCGATTGCTAAATGTGTATATAGAAGAAAATCGACTTTATACCTAAATATAAGATTACGGAATTCTTCTACATGAACTGCCGTTATGCCGCCATGGCTTTGTGTTAACTTCAGTTCGTTAAAGAAGCTTTATTAACTTAAGAATGTTAAACTAATGATTTGAAGATTTTCGAAATCGATTGCTAAGTGCATATATACAAGAAAAAGAAGATTTTCGAAATCGATTGCTAAGTGCATATATACAAGATAATCTTCCTTATACCTAAATATAAGATTACGGAATTCTTCCAAATGTACTGTCGTTATGCCGCCATGGCTTTATATGAACTTCAATATGTTAAAGAAGGTTAATTAACTTAAATATGTTAAACTAATGATTTGAGGCATTTCGATGTCGATTGCTAAATGTGTATATACAACAAAATCGACTTTATACCTAAATATACGTTTACGGAATTCTTCTAAATGCACTGCCGTTATGCCGTTATGGCTTTATGTTAACTTCAGTTCGTTAAAGAAGGTTTATTAACTTAGATATGTTACACCAGTTATTATAAGCATTTCGAAATTGATTGCTTAATGCATATATACAAGAAAATCGACTTTATACCTAAATATAAGATTACGGAATTCTTCAAAATGTACTGTCGTTATGCCGCCATGGCTTTATATGAAGTTCAATATGTTAAAGAAGGTTAACTAACTTATATATGTTAAACTAATGATTTGAGGCATTTCGATATCGATTGCTAAATGTGTATATACAAGAAAATCGACTTTATACCTAAATATAAGGTTACGGAATTCTTCCAAATGCTTTGCCGTTATACCGTTAAGGCGTTTGTAGACTTCAGTAAGATAAAGAGGGTTAATTAACTTAAATATGTTAAACTAATGATTTGATACATTTCGATATCGATTGCTAAATGTGTATGTACAAGAAAATCGAATTTATACCTAAATATATGATAACGGAATTCTTCTACATGCACTGCCGTTATGCCGTTAAGGCGTTTGTAGACTTCAGTAAAATAAAGAGGGTTAATTAACTTAAATATGTTAAACTAATGCCTTGAAGCTATTCGATTTCGATTGCTAAATGTGTATATACAAGAAAATCGACTTTATGCCTAAATATAAAATTACGTAATTCTTCTTAATGCTTTGCCGTTATGCCGTTAAAACGTTTGTAGACTTCAGAAAGATAAAGAGTGTTAATTAGCTTAAATATGTTAAACTAATGATTTGAAGCATTTCGATATCGATTGCTTAATGCATATATACAAGAAAATCGACTTTATTCCTAAACATAAGATTAGGGAATTCTTCCAAATGTACTGTCGTTATGCCACCAGGCTTTATATCAACTTCAATACGTTAAAAAAGGTTAATTAACTTAAATATGATAATCTTATTATTTGAGGCATTTCGATATCGATTGCTAAATGTGTACATAGAAGAAAATCGACTTTATACCTAATTATAAGCTTACGAAATTCTTCTATATGAACTGCCGTTATGCCGCCATGGCTTTGTGTTAACTTCAGTGTGTTAAAGAAGCTTTAATAACTTAAATATGTTAAACTAATGATTTGAAGATTTTCGAAATCGATTGCTAAGTGCATATATACAAGAACATCTTCTTTATACCTAAATATAAGATTACGGAATTCTTCCAAATGTACTGTCGTTATGCCGCCATGGCTTTATATGAGCTTCAATATGTTAAAGAAGGTTAATTAACTTAAATATGTTAAACTAATGATTTGAGGCATGTATATACAACAAAATCGACTTTATACCTAAATATATGCTTACGGAAATCTTCTAAATGCACTGCCGTTATGGCTTTATGTTAACTTCAGTTCGTTAAAGAAGGTTTATTAACTTAGATATGTTACACCAGTTATTGGAAGCATTTCGAAATCGATTGCTTAATGCATATATACAAGAAAATCTTCTTTATACCTAAATATAAGATTACGGAATTCTTCCAAATGTACTGTCGTTATGCCGCCATGGCTTTATATGAACTTCAATATGTTAAAGAAGGTTAATTAACTTAAATATGTTAAACTAATGATTTGAGGCATTTCGATGTCGATTGCTAAATGTGTATATACAACAAAATCGACTTTATACCTAAATATACGCTTACGGAATTCTTCTAAATGCACTGCCGTTATGCCGTTATGGCTTTATGTTAACTTCAGTTCGTTAAAGAAGGTTTATTAACTTAGATATGTTACACCAGTTATTATAAGCATTTCGAAATTGATTGCTTAATGCATATATACAAGAAAATCGACTTTATACCTAAATATAAGATTACGGAATTCTTCAAAATGTACTGTCGTTATGCCGCCATGGCTTTATATGAAGTTCAATATGTTAAAGAAGGTTAACTAACTTATATATGTTAAACTAATGATTTGAGGCATTTCGATATCGATTGCTAAATGTGTATATACAAGAAAATCGACTTTATACCTAAATATAAGGTTACGGAATTCTTCCAAATGCTTTGCCGTTATACCGTTAAGGCGTTTGTAGACTTCAGTAAGATAAAGGGGGTTAATTAACTTAAATATGTTAAACTAATGATTTGAGGCATTTCGATATCGATTGCTAAATGTGTATATACAAGAAAATCGACTTTATACCGAAATATAAGATTACGTAATTCTTCTTAATGCTTTGCCGTTATGCCGTTAAGGCGTTTGTAGACTTCAGTAAGATAAAGAGGGTTAATTTACTTAAATATGTTAAACTAATGATTTGAAGCATTTCTATATCGATTGCTAAATGAGTATATACAAGAAAATCGACTTTATACCTAAATATAAGATTACGTAATTCTTCTAAATGCTTTGCCGTTATGCCGCTAAGATGTTTGTAGACTTCAGTAAGATAAAGGGGGTTAATTAACTTAAATATGTTAAACTAATGATTTGAGGCATTTCGATATCGATTGCTAAATGTGTATATACAAGAAAATCGACTTAATACCTAAATATAAGATTACGGAATTCTTCCAAATGCACTGCCGTTATACCGTTATGGCTTTATGTTAACTTCAGTTAGTTAAAGAAGGTTTGTTAACTTAAATATGTTAAACCAGTTATTTGAAGCATTTCGATATCGATTGCTTAATGCATATCTACAAGAAAATCGACTTTATACCTAAATAAAAGATTACGGAATTCTTCCAAATGTACTGTCGTTATGCCACCATGGCTTTATATCAACTTCAATAGGTTAAAAAAGGTTAATTAACTTAAATATGTTAAACTAATGATTTAAAGCATTTAGATATCGATTGCTAAATGTGTATTTACAACAAAATCGACTTTATACCTAAATATAATCTTACGGAATTCTTCTAAATGCACTGCCGTTATGCCGCCATGGCTTTATGTTAACTTCGTTGCGTTAAAGAAGCTTTATTAACTTAAATATGTTAAACTTATGATTTGAAGATTTTCGAAATCGATTGCTTAATGCATATACACAACAAAATCGACTTTATACCTAAGTATAAGATTACGGAATTCTTCCAAATGCACTGCCGTTATGCCGTTATGGCTTTATGTTAACTTCAGTTCGTTTAAGAAGGTTTATTAACTTAGACATGTTACACTAGTTATTAGAAGCATTTCGATATCGAATGCTAAATGAGTATATACAAGAAAATCGACTTTATACCTAAATATATGATAACGGAATTCTTCTACATGCACTGCCGTTATGCCGCCATGGCTTTGTGTTAACTTCAGTGCGATAAAGTAGGTTTGTTAACTTAAATATGTTAAACTAATGATTTGAAGCATTTCGATTTCGATTACTAAATGAGTATATACAAGAAAATGGACTTTATACCTAACTATAAGATAACGGAATTCTTTTAATTGCTTTGCCGTTATGCCGTTAAGGCGTTTGTAGACTTCAGTAAGATAGAGTGGGTTAATTAACTTAAATATGTTAAACTAATGATTTGAGGCATTTCGATATCGATTGCTAAATGTGTATATACAAGAAAATCGACTTTATACCTAATTATATGATAACGGAATTCTTTTACATGCACTGCCGTTATGCCGTTAAGGCGTTTGTAGACTTCAGTAAGATAAAGGGGGTTAATTAACTTAAATATGTTAAACTAATGATTTGAGGCATTTCGATATCGATTGCTAAATGTGTGTGTACAAGAAAATCGACTTTATACCTAAATATAAGATTACGGAATTCTTCCAAATGCACTGCCGTTATACCGTTATGGTTTTATGTTAACTTCAGTTAGTTAAAGAAGGTTTATTAACTTAAACATGTTAAACCAGTTATTTGAAGCATTACGATATCGATTGCTTAATGCATATATACAAGAAAATCGACTTTATACCTAAATATAAGATTACGGAATTCTTCTACATGAACTGCCGTTATGCCGCCATGGCTTTGTGTTAACTTCAGTTCGTTAAAGAAGCTTTATTAACTTAAATATGTTAAACTAATGATTTGAAGATTTTCGAAATCGATTGCTAAGTGCATATATACAAGAAAATCTTCCTTATACCTAAATATAAGATTACGGAATTCTTCCAAATGTACTGTCGTTATGCCGCCATGGCTTTATATGAACTTCAATATGTTAAAGAAGGTTAATTAACTTAAATATGTTAAACTAATGATTTGAGGCATTTCGATATCGATTGCTACATGTGTATATACAACAAAATCGACTTTATACCTAAATATACGCTTACGGAATTCTTCTAAACGCACTGCCGTTATGCCGTTATGGCTTTATGTTAACTTCAGTTCGTTAAAGATGGTTTAGTAACTTAGATATGTTACACCAGTTATTAGAAGCATTTCGAAATCGATTGCTTAATACATATATACAAGAAAATCGACTTTATACCTAAATATAAGATTACGGAATTCTTCAAAATGTACTGTCGTATGCCGTGATGGCTTTATATGAACTTCAATATGTTAAAGAAGGTTAATTAACTTAAATATGTTAAACTAATGATTTAAGGCATTTCGATATCGATTGCTAAATGTGTATATAGAAGAAAATCGACTTTATACCTAAATATAAGATTACGGAATTCTTCTACATGAACTGCCGTTATGCCGCCATGGCTTTGTGTTAACTTCAGTTCGTTAAAGAAGCTTTATTAACTTAAGAATGTTAAACTAATGATTTGAAGATTTTCGAAATCGATTGCTAAGTGCATATATACAAGAAAATCTTCCTTATACCTAAATATAAGATTACGGAATTCTTCCAAATGTACTGTCGTTATGCCGTTATGGCTTTATGTTAACTTCAGTTCGTTTAAGATGGTTTATTAACTTAGATATGTTACACCAGTTATTAGAAGCATTTCGAAATCGATTGCATAATGCATATATACAAGAAAATCGACTTTATACCTAAATATAAGATTACAGAATTCTTCCAAATGTACTGTCGTTATGCCACCATGGCTTTATATCAACTTCAATACGTTAAAAAAGGTTAATTAACTTAAATATGTTAAGCTAATGATTTGAGGCATTTCGATATCGATTGCTAAATGAGTATATATAAGAAAATCGACTTTATACCTAAATATAAGATTAGGGTAATTCTTCAAACATGCTTTGCCGTTATGCCGTTAAGGCGTTTGTAGACTTCAGTAAGATAAAGAGGGTTAATTTACTTAAATATGTTAAACTAATGATTTGAGGCATTTCGATATCGATTGCTAAATGTGTATTTACAAGAAAATCGACTTTATACCTAAATAAAATGATTACGGAATTCTTCAAACATGCACTGCCGTTATGCCGTTAAGGCGTTTGTAGACTTCAGTAAGATTAAGGGGGTTAATTAACTTAAATATGTTAATCTAATGATTTGAGGCATTTCGATATCGATTGCTAAATGAGTATATATAAGAAAATCGACTTTATACCTAAATATAAGATTACGTAATTCTTCGAAATGCTTTGCCGTTATGCAAGTTAAGGCGTTTGTAGACTTCAGTAAGATAAAGAGGGTTAATTTACTTAAATATGTTAAACTAATGATTTGAGGCATTTCGATATCGATTGCTAAATGAGTATATAAAGAAAATCGACTTTATACCTAAATATAAGATTACGTAATTCTTCTTAATGCTTTGCCGTTATGCAATTAAGGCGTTTGTAGACTTCAGTAAGATAAAGAGGGTTAATTAACTTAAATATGTTAAACTAATGATTTGAGGCATTTCGATATCGATTGCTAAATGAGTATATACAAGAAAATCGACTTTATACCTAAATATAAGATTACGTAATTCTTCCAAATGCTTTGCCGTTATGCAATTAAGGCGTTTGTAGACTTCAGTAAGATAAAGAGGGTTAATTAACTTAATATGTTAAACTAATGATTAGAGGCATTTCGATATCGATTGCTAATGAGTATATACAAGAAAATCGACTTTATACCTAAATATAAGATTACGTAATTCTTCTAAATGCTTGCCGTTATGCAATTAAGGCGTTTAACTTCAGTAAGATAAAGAGGGTTAATTTACTTACATATGTTAAACTAATGATTAGAGGCATTTCGATTTCGATTGCTGAATGAGTATATACAAGAAAAGCGACTTTATACCGAAATATAAGATTACGTAATTCTTCTTAATGCCTTGCCGTTATGCAATTAAGGCGTTTAAAGACTTCAGTAAGATAAAGAGGGTTAATTAACTTAAATATGTTAAACTAATGATTTGAGGCATTTCGATATCGATTGCTAAATGAGTATATATAGGAAAATCGACCTTATACCTAAATATAAGATTACGTAATTCTTCTAAATGCTTTGCCGTTATGCAATTAAGGCGTTTGTAGACTTCAGTAAGATAAAGAGGGTTAATTTACTTAAATATGTTAAACTAATGATTCGAGGCATTTCGATATCGATTGCTAAATGTGTGTATACAAGAAAATCGACTTAATACCTAAATATAAGATTACGTAATTCTTCTAAATGTTTTGCCGTCATTCCGTTAAAACGTTTGTAGACTTCAGTAAGATAAAGAGGGTTAATTAACTTAAATATGTTACATTAATGATTTGAGGCATTTCTATATCGATTGCTAAATGAGTATATACAAGAAAATCGACTTTATACCTAAATATAATATTACGTAATTCTTCTAAATGCTTTGCCGTTATGCCGTTAAGATGTTTGTAGACTTCAATAAAATAAAGAGGGTTAATTAACTTAAATATGTTAAGCTAATGATTTGAAGCATTTCGATTTCGATTGCTAAATGAATATATACAAGAAAAGCGACTTTATACCGAAATATAAGATTACATAATTCTTCTAAATGCTTTGCCGTTATGGCGTTAAGGCGTTTGTAGACTTCAGTAAGATAAAGAGGGTTAATTATCTTAAATATGTTAAACTAATGATTTGAAGAATTTCGATATCGATTGCTAAATGAGTATATACAAGAAAGCGACTTTATACCGAAATATAAGATTACATAATTCTTATAAATGCTTTGCCGTTATGGCGTTAAGGCGTTTGTAGACTTCAGTAAGATAAAGAGGGTTAATTATCTTAAACATGTTAAACTAATGATTTGAGGCATTTCGATATCGATTGCTAAATATGTATGTACAAGAAAATCGACTTTATAACTAAATATATGATAACGGAATTCTTCTACATGCACTGCCGTTATGCCGTTAAGGCGTTTGTAGACTTCAGTAAGATAAAGGGGGTTAATTAACTTAAATATGTTAAACTAATGATTTGAGTCATTTCGATATCGCTTGCTAAATGAGTATATACAAGAAAATCGGCTTTATACCTAAATATAAGATTACGTAATTCTTCTTAATGCTTTGCCGTTATGCAATTAAGGCGTTTGTAGACTTCAGTAAGATAAAGAGGGTTAATTAACTTAAATATGTTAAACTAATGATTTGAGGCATTTCGATATCGATTGCTAAATGAGTATATATAAGAAAATCGACTTTATACCTAAATATAAGATTACGTAATTCTTCGAAATGCTTTGCCGTTATGCAGTTAAGGCGTTTGTAGACTTCAGTAAGATAAAGAGGGTTAATTTACTTAAATATGTTAAACTAATGATTTGAGGCATTTCGATATCGATTGCTAAATGTGTATTTACAAAAAAATCGACTTTATACCTAAATATATGATAACGGAATTCTTCTACATGCACTGCCGTTATGCCGTTAAGGCGTTTGTAGACTTCAGTAAGATTAAGGGGGTTAATTAACTTAAATATGTTTAACTAATGATTTGAGGCATTTCGATATCGATTGCTAAATGTGTGTATACAAGAAAATCGACTTAATACCTAAATATAAGATTACGTAATTCTTCTAAATGCTTTGCCGTTATGCCGTTAAAACGTTTGTAGACTTCAGTAAGATAAAGGGGGTTAATCAACTTAAATATGTTAAACTAATGATTTGAGGCATTTCGATATCGCTTGCTAAAGGAGTATATACAAGAAAATCGACTTTATACCTAAATATAAGATTACGTAATTCTTCTTAATGCTTTGCCGTTATGCAATTAAGGCGTTTAAAGACTTCAGTAAAATAAAAGGGTTAATTAACTTAAATATGTTAAACTAATGATTTGAGGCATTTCGATATCGATTGCTAAATGAGTATATATAAGAAAATCGACTTTATACCTAAATATAAGGTTACGTAATTCTTCTAAATGCTTTGCCGTTATGAAATTAAGATGTTTGTAGACTTCAACAAAATAAAGAGATTTAATTAACTTAAATATGTTAAGCTAATGATTTGAAGCATTTCGATTTCGATTGCTAAATGAGTATATACAAGGAAAGCGACTTTATAGCGAAATGTATGATTACGGAATTCTTCTACATGCACTGCCGTTTTGCCGTTAAGGCTTTTGTAGACTTCAGTAAGATAAAGGGGGTTAATTAACTTAAATATGTTAAACTAATGATTTGAGGCATTTCGATATCGATTGCTAAATGTGTATATACAAAAAAATCGATTTTAATACCTAAATATAACTTACGGAATTCTTCCAAATCCCTTTTCCGTTAGGGCCCGTTAAAAGGGTTTTTTAAA
>JAPZAG010000950.1:0-20209 GCA_027475135.1 Bactrocera correcta | reverse complement strand
TAGCATTACGGAATTTTTCTAAATGCACTGCCGTTATACCGTTAAGGCTTTATGAAGACTTCAGTAAGCTAAAAAATGTTTATTAACTTAATATGTTAAACTAATGATTTGAAGCATTTCGATATCGATAGCTAAATGTGTATATACAAGAAAATCGACTTTATACCTAAATATAAGATTACGGAATTCTTCTACATGCACTGCCGTTATGTCGTCATGGCTATATGCAATTTTCAGATCGTTAAAGAAGGTTTATTAACTTAAATATGTTAAACTAATGAGTTGAACCATCTCGATATCGATTGCTAAATGTGTATATACAACAAAATCGACTTTATTCCTAGATTCAAGATTTCGGAATTCTTCTAAATGCACTGCCATTATGCCGTTATGGCTTTATGTAAACTTCATTAAGAAAAAGAAGGATAATTAACTTAAATATGTTAAACTAATGATTTGAAGCATATCGATATCGATTGCTAAATGTGTATATATAAGAAAATCGACTTTATACATAAATATAAGATTACGGAATTTTTATAAATGCACTGCCGTTATGCCGCCAAGGTTTTAAGCCAACTTCCGTTCGTTAAAGAAGGTTTAATAACTTAAATATGTTAAACTAATGATTTGAAGCATTTCGATATCGATTGCAAAATGTGTATATACAAGAAAATCGACTTTATACCTAAATATAAGATAACGGAATTCTTCTAAATGCACTGCCGTTATGGATTTATGTTCAGTTCGTTAAAGGAGGTTTATTAACTTAAATATATTAAACCAGTTATTTGAAGCATATCGATATCGATTGCTTAATGCATATATACAAGAAAATCGACTTTATACCTAAATATAAGACTACGGAATTCTTCCAAATGTACTGTCGTTATGCCGCCATGGCTTTATATCAACTTCAATACGTTAAAGAAGGTTAATTAATTTAAATTTGGTAAACTAATGATTTGAGGCATTTCGATATCGCTTGCTAAATGTGTATATAAAAGAAAACCGAATTTATATCTAAACATAAGATTACGGAATACTTCCAAATGTACTGTCGTTATGCCGCCAAGGTTTATATCACCTTCATTACGTTAAAGAAGGCTAATTAACTAAAATATGTTAAACTAATGAGTTGAAGCATTTCGATATCGATTGCTAAATGTGTATATGCAAGAAAATCGACTTTATACCTAAATATAAAATAACGGAATTCTTCTAAATGCACTGCCGTTATGCCGTTATGGATTTATGTTCAGTTCGTTAAAAAAGGTTTATTAACTTAAATATGTTAAACCAGTTATTTGAAGCATTTCGATATCGATTGCTTAATGCATATATACAAGAAAATCGACTTTATACCTAAATATAAGACTACGGAATTCTTCCAAATGTACTGTCGTTATGCCGCCATGGTTTATATAAACTTCAAAACGTTAAAGAAGGTTAATTAACTTAAATTTGGTAAACTAATGATTTGAAGCATTTCGATATCACTTGCTAAATGAGTATATACAAGAAAATCGAATTTATATCTAAACATAAGATTACGGAATACTTCCAAATGTACTGTCGTTATGCCGCCATGGCTTTATATCACCTTCATTACGTTAAAGAAGGCTAATTAACTTAAATATGTTAAACCAGTTATTTGAAGCATTTCGATATCGATTGCTTAATGCGTATATACAACAAAATCGACTTTATACCTAAATATAATATTACAGAATTCTTCTAAATGCACTGCCGTTATGCCGTCATTGCTTTATGCCAACTTCAGTTCGTTAAAGAAGGTTTATGAACTTAGATATTTTAAACTAATGATTTGAAGCATTTCGATATCGATTGCTATATGTACATATACAAGAAAATCGACTTTATACCTAAATATAAGATTACGGAATTCTTCTACATACCCTGCCGTTATGCCGCCATGGCTTTATGTTAACTTCAGTGCGTTAAAGAAATTTTATTAACTTAATTATATTAAATTAATGATTTGAAGCATTTCGATATAGATTGCTAAATGAGTATATACATGAAAGACGACTTTATACCTAAATATAAGATTACGGAATTCATCGAAATACACTCCCGTTATGCCGTTATGGCTTTATGTCACCTTCATTACGTTAAAGAAGCTTTATTAACTTAAATATGTTAAACTAATGATTTTAAGATTTTCGGTATCGATTGCTAAATGTGTAAATACAAGAAAATCGACTTTATACCTAAATATAAGATAACGGAATTCTTCTAAATGCACTGCCGTTATGCCGTTAAGGCTTTTGTAGACTTCAGTAAGATAAAGAGGGTTAATTAACTTAAATATGTTAAACTAATGATTCGAAGCATTTCGATATGGATTGCTAAATGAGTATATACAAAAAAATCGACTTTATACCTAAATAGAGGATAACGGAATTCTTCTAAATGCACTACCGTTATGCCGTTAAGGCTTTTGTAGACTTCAGTAAGATATAGAGGGTTAATTATCTTAAATATGTTAAACTCATGATTTGAAGCAAGAAAATCGACTATATACCTAAATATAAGATTATGGAATTCTTTTAATGCACTGTCGTTATGCTGCCATGGCTTTATACCACCTTCATTACGTTAAAGAAGGTTAATTAACTTAAATATGTTAAACTAATGATTTAAAGCATTTCGATATCGATTGCTAAATGAGTATATACAAGAAAATCGACTTTATACCTAAATATAAGATAACGGAATTCTTCTAAATGCACTGCCATTATGCCGTTAAGGCTTTTGTAGACTTCAGTAAGATAAAGAGGGTTAATTAACTTAAATATGTTAAACTAATGATTCGAAGCATTTCGATATGGATTGCTAAATGAGTATATACAAAAAAATCGACTTTATACCTAAATAGAGGATTACGGAATTCTTCTAAATGCACTACCGTTATGCCGTTAAGGCTTTTGTAGACTTCAGTAAGATATAGAGGGTTAATTATCTTAAATATGTTAAACTCATGATTTGAAGCATTTCGATGTCGATTGCCAAATGCGTATATACAACAAAATCGACTTAATACCTAAATATAAGATTACGGAACTCTTCCAAATGCACTGCCGTTATGCCGTTAAGGCTTTTGTAGACCTCAGTAAGAAAAAGAGGATTAATTTACTTAAATATGTTAAACTAATGATTCGAAGCATTTCGATATGGATTGCTAAATGAGTATATACAAAAAAATCGACTTCATACCTAAATATAAGATTACGGAATTCTTCTAAATGCACTGCCATTATGCCGTTAAGGCTTTTGTAGACTTCAGTAAGATAAAGAGGGTTTATTAACTTAAATATGTTACACTAATGATTTGAAGCATTTCGATATCGACTGCTAAATGAGTATATACAAGAAAATCGAATTAATACCTAAATATAAGATTAGGGAATTCTTCTACATGCACTGTCGTTATGCCGCCATGGCTTTATATAACCTTCATTACAGTAAAGATGGTTAATTAACTTAAATATGTTAAACTAATGATTTAAAGCATTTCGATATCGATTGCTAAATGCGTATATTTATACAACAAAATCGACTTTATACCTAAATATAAGATTACGGAATTTCTTCTAAATGCACTGCTGTTATGCCGCCATTGCTTTATGCCAACTTCAGTCCGTTAAAGAAGGTTTATGAACTTAAATGTTTTAAATTAATGATTTGAAGCATTTCGATATCGATTGATATATGTGTATATACAAGAAAATCGACTTTATGCCTAAATATAAAATTATAACATTACGGAATTCTTCTACATGCACTGCTGTTATGCCGCCATGGCTTTATATCACCTTCAATACGTTAAAGAAGGTTAATTATTTTAAATATGTTAAACTAATGGTTTGAAGCATTTCGATATCGATTGCTAAATGTGTAAATACAAGAAAATCGACTTTTTACCTAAATATAAAATTATAACATTACGGAATTCTTCTAAATGCATTGCCGTTATATCGTTAAGGCTTTATGTAGACTTCAGTAAGCTAAAAAATGTTTATTAACTTAATATGTTAAACTAATGATTTGAAGCATTTCGATATCGATAGCTAAATGTGTATATACAAGAAAATCGACTTTATACCTAAATATAAGATAATACCGCCGTGGCTATATGCCAAATTCAGATCGTTAAAGAAGGTTTATTAACTTAAATATGTTAAGCTAATGAGTCGAAGCATATCGATATCGATTGCTTAATGTGTATATACAACAAAATCGACTTTATACCTAAATATTATATTACGGAATTCTTCCAAATGCACTGCCGTTATACCGGTAAGGCTTTATGTAGACTTCAGTGCGTTAAAGAAGGTTTATTAACTTAAGTATGTTAAACTAATGATTTGAAGCATTTCGATATCGATTGCTAAATGCGTATATACAAGAAAATCGACTTTATACCTAAACATAAGATTACGGAATTCTTCTAAATGCACTGCCGGTATGCCGCCATGGCTTTATATCAACTTCAATACGTTAAAGAAGGTTAATTAACTTAAATATGTTAAACTAATGATTTGAAGCATTTCGATATCGCTTGCTAAATGTGTATATACAAGAAAATCGACTTTATACCTAAATATAAGATACGGAATTCTTCTAAATGCACTGCCGTTATGCCGTTAAGGCTTTATGTAGACTTCAGTAAGAGAGAGAGGGTTAATTAACTTAATATGTTAATCTAATGATTTGAAGCATTTCGATATCGCTTGCTAATGTGTATATACAAGAAAATCGACTTTATGCCTAAATATAAAATTATAACATTACGGAATTCTTCTACATGCACTGCCGTTATGCCGCCATGGCTTTATATCACTTCAATACGTTAAAGAAGGTTAATTATTTTAAATATGTTAAACTAATGGTTTGAAGCATTTCGATATCGATTGCTAAATGTGTAAATA
This sequence comes from Bactrocera correcta, assembly GCA_027475135.1. Classification (NCBI taxonomy): domain Eukaryota; kingdom Metazoa; phylum Arthropoda; class Insecta; order Diptera; family Tephritidae; genus Bactrocera; species Bactrocera correcta. The sequence continues at coordinate 15,254 of JAPZAG010000950.1, read as the reverse complement.
CAAGAAAATCGACTTTTTACCTAAATATAAAATTATAACATTACGGAATTCTTCTAAATGCATTGCCGTTATATCGTTAAGGCTTTATGTAGACTTCAGTAAGCTAAAAAATGTTTATTAACTTAATATGTTAAACTAATGATTTGAAGCATTTCGATATCGATAGCTAAATGTGTATATACAAGAAAATCGACTTTATACCTAAATATAAGATAATACCGCCGTGGCTATATGCCAAATTCAGATCGTTAAAGAAGGTTTATTAACTTAAATATGTTAAGCTAATGAGTCGAAGCATATCGATATCGATTGCTTAATGTGTATATACAACAAAATCGACTTTATACCTAAATATTATATTACGGAATTCTTCCAAATGCACTGCCGTTATACCGGTAAGGCTTTATGTAGACTTCAGTGCGTTAAAGAAGGTTTATTAACTTAAGTATGTTAAACTAATGATTTGAAGCATTTCGATATCGATTGCTAAATGCGTATATACAAGAAAATCGACTTTATACCTAAACATAAGATTACGGAATTCTTCTAAATGCACTGCCGGTATGCCGCCATGGCTTTATATCAACTTCAATACGTTAAAGAAGGTTAATTAACTTAAATATGTTAAACTAATGATTTGAAGCATTTCGATATCGCTTGCTAAATGTGTATATACAAGAAAATCGACTTTATACCTAAATATAAGATACGGAATTCTTCTAAATGCACTGCCGTTATGCCGTTAAGGCTTTATGTAGACTTCAGTAAGAGAGAGAGGGTTAATTAACTTAATTATGTTAATCTAATGATTTGAAGCATTTCGATATCGCTTGCTAAGTGTGTATATACAAGAAAATCGACTTTATACCTAAATATAAGATAACGGAATTCTTCTACATGCACTGCCGTTATACCGCTAAGGCGTTATGTAGACTTCAGTAAGCTAAAAAATGTGTATTAACTTAGTATGTTAAACTAATGATTTGAAGCATTTCGATATCGATATCTTAATGTGTAGATAAAAGAAAATCGATTTTATACCTAAATATAAGATTACGGAATTCTTCTAAATGCACTGTCGTTATGCCGCCGTGGCTTTATATCACCTTCATTACGCTAAAGAAGGTTAATTATTTTAAATATGTTAAACTAATGGTTTGAAGCTTTTCGATATCGATTGCTAAATGTGTCAATACAAGAAAATCGACTTTATAAATAAATATAAAATTATAACATTATGGAATTCTTCTAAATGCACAGCCGTTATGCCGCCATGGCTTTATATCAACTTCAATACGTTAAAGAAGGTTAATTAACTTTAATATGTTAAACTTATGATTTGAAGCATTTCGATATCGCTTGCTTAATGTGTATATAAAAGAAAATCGACTTTATACCTAAATAAAAGATTACGGAATTCTTCTGCGTGCACTGTCGTAATGCCGCCGTGGCTATATGCCAACTTCAGATCGTTAAAGAAGGTTTATTAACTTAAATATGTTAAGGTAATGAGTTGAACCATCTCGATATCGATTGCTAAATGTGTATATACAACAAAATCGACTTTATACCTAAATATAAGATAACGGAATTCTTCTACATGCACTGTCTCTAATGCCGCCATGGCTTTAACGGAGTTCTTCTACATGCACTGCCGTTATGCCGCCATGGCTTTATATCAACTTCAATACGTTAAAGAAGTTTAATTAACTTTAATATGTTAAACTAATGACTTGAAGCATTTCGAAATCGCTTGCTAAATGTGTATATACAAGTAAATCGACTTTATACCTAAATAAAAGATAACGGAATTCTTCTACATGCACTGCCAGTATACCGTTAAGGCTTTATGTAGACTTCAGTAAGCTAAAAAGTTTAATAACTTAATATGTTAAACTAATGATTTGAAGCATTTCGATATCGTTCTAAATGTGTATATAAAGAAAATCGACTTTATACCTAAATAAAATTACGGAATTCTTCTACTGCACTGTCGTTATGCCGCTGGCTTATGCAACTTCAGTGTTAAAGAAGGTTTATTAACTTAATATGTTAAACTAATGATTTGAAGCATTTCGATTCGATTCTAAATGTGTAATAAAAAAATCGATTTATACCTAAATATAAGATTACGGAATTCTTCTAAATGCACTGTCGTTATGCCGCCTGGCTTTATATCACCTTCATTACGCTAAAGAAGGTTAATTATTTTAAATATGTTAAACTAATGGTTTGAAGCTTTTCGATATCGATTGCTAAATGTGTCAATACAAGAAAATCGACTTTATAAATAAATATAAAATTATAACATTAGGAATTCTTCTAAATGCACAGCCGTTATGCCGCCATGGCTTTATATCAACTTCAATACGTTAAAGAAGGTTAATTAACTTTAATATGTTAAACTAATGATTTGAAGCATTTCGATATCGCTTGCTTAATGTGTATATAAAAGAAAATCGACTTTATACCTAAATAAAAGATTACGGAATTCTTCTCGTGCACTGTCGTAATGCCGCCTGGCTATATGCCAACTTCAGATCGTTAAAGAAGGTTTATTAACTTAAATATGTTAAGGTAATGAGTTGAACCATCTCGATATCGATTGCTAAATGTGTATATACAACAAAATCGACTTTATACCTAAATATAAGATAACGGAATTCTTCTACATGCACTGTCTCTAATGCCGCCATGGCTTTATTCCAACTTCAGTTCGTTAAAGAAGGTTTATTAATTTAAATATGTTAAACTAATGAGTTGAAGCATCTCGATATCGCTTGCTAAATGCGTATATACAATAAAATCGATACTAAATGTGTATATACAAGAAAATCGACTTTATACCTAAATATAAGATTACGGAATTCTTCTAAATGCACTGCTTTTATGCCGCCATGGCTTTATATCAACTTCAGTAAGATAAAGAAGTTTATTAACTTAAATATGTTAAACTAATGATTTGAAGCATTTCGATATCGATTGCTAAATGTGTATATACAAGAAAATCGACTTTATACCTAAATATAAGATTACGGAATTCTTCTAAATGCACTGCCGTTATGCCGCTAAGGCTTTATATCAACTTCAGATCGTTAAAGAAGGTTTATTAACTTAAATATGTTAACTAATGATTTAAGCATTTCGATATCGCTTGCTAAGTGTGTATATACAAGAAAATCGACTTTATACCTAAATATAAGATAACGGAATTCTTCAACATGCACTGCCGTTATACCGTTAAGGCTTTATGTAGACTTCAGTGAGCTAAAAACTGTTTATTAACTTAATATGTTAAACTAATGATTTAAAGCATTTCGATATCGATATCTAAATGTGTATATAAAAGAAAATCGGCTTTATACCTAAATAAAAGATTACGGAATTCTTCTACATGCACTGGCGTAATGCCGCCGTGGCTATATGCCAACTTCAGATCGTTAAAGAAGGTTTATTAACTTAAATATGTTACACTTATGATTTCAAGCATTTCGATATCGCTTGCTAAGTGTGTATATACAAGAAAATCGACTTTATACCTAAATATAAGATTACGGAATTCTTCCACAGGTACTGTCGTTATGCCGCCATGGCTTGATATCACCTTCATTACGCTAAAGAAGGTTAATTATTTTAAATATGTTAAACTAATGGTTTGAAGCATTTCGATATCGATTGATAAATGTGTAAATACAAGAAAATCGACTTTATAACTAAATATAAAATTATAACATTACGGAATTCTTCTAAATGCACTGCCGTTAGGCCGCCATGGCTTTATATCAATTTCAATACGTTAAAGAAGGTTAATTAACTTAAACATGTTAAACTAATGATTTGAAGCATTTCGATATCGCTTGCTAAATGTGTATATACAAGAAAATCGACTTTATACCTAAATATAAGATAACGGAACTCTTCTACATGCACTGCCGTTATGCCGCCATGGCTTTATGCCAACTTCAGTTCGTTAAAGAAGGTTTATTAACTTAAATATGTTAAACTAATGATTTGAAGCATTTCGATATCGCTTGCTTAATATGTAAATACAAGAAAATCGACTTTATACCTAAATAGAAGTTTACGGAATTCTTCTGAATGCACTGCAGTTATACCGTTAAGGCTTTATGTAGACTTCAGTGCGTTAAAGAACGTTTATTAACTTAAATATGTTAAACTAATATTTTGAAGCATTTCGATATCGATTGCTAAATGTGTATATACAAGAAAATCGACTTTATACCTAAATATAAGATAACGGAATTCTTCTACATGCACTGTCTCTAATGCCGCCATGGCTTTATTCCAACTTCAGTTCGTTAAAGAAGGTTTATTAACTTAAATATGTTAAACTAATGAGTTGAAGCATCTCGATATCGATTGATAAATGTGTATATACAAGAAAATCGATACTAAATGTGTATATACAAGAAAATCGACTTTATACCTAAATATAAGATTACGGAATTCTTCTTAATGCCCTGCTTTTATGCCGCCATGGCTTTATATCAACTTCAGTAAGATAAAGAAGTTAATTAACTTAAATATGTTAAACTAATGATTTGAAGCATTTCGATATCGCTTGCTAAATCTGTGTATACAAGAAAATCGACTTTATACCTAAATATAAGATTACGGAATTCTTCTACATGCACTGCCGTTATGCCGCCATGGCTTTATGCCAACTTCAGCTCGTTAAAGAAGGTTTATTAACTTAAATATGTTAAACTAATGAGTTGAAGCATTTCGATATCACTTGCTAAATGTGTATATACAACAAAATCGACTTTATACCTAAAGATAAGATTACAGAATTCTTCCAAATCTACTGTCGTTATGCCGCCATGGCTTTATATCAACTTCAATACGTTAAAGAAGGTTAATTAACTTAAATATGCTAAACCAGTTATTTTAAGCATTTCGTTATCGATTGCTAAATGTGTAATTACAAGAAAATTGACTTTATACCTAAATATAAGACTGCGGAATTCTTCCAAATGTACTGTCGTTATGCCGCCACGGTTTTATATCAACTTCAATATGTTAAAGAAGGTTAATTAACTTAATTATGTTAAACTAATGCTTTGAAGCATTTCGATATCGATTGCTAAATGTGTATGTACAACTAAATCGACTTTATACCTAAATATAAGATAACGGAATTCTTCTAAATGCACTGTTGTTATGGCGCCATGGCTTTATATCACCTTCATTACGTTAAGGAAGGTTAACTAACTTAAATATGTTAAACTAGTGATTTGAAGCATTTCGATATCGATTGCTAAATGCGTATATTTATACAACCAAATCGACTTTGCACCTAAATATAAGATTACAGAATTCTACTACATGCACTGCCGTAATGCCGCCGTGGCTATATGCCAACTTCAGATCGTTAAAGAAGGTTTAATAACTTAAATATGTTAAGCTAATGAGTCGAAGCACTTCGATATCGCTTGCTAAATGTGTATATACAACAAAATCGACTTTATACCTAAAGATAAGATTACGGAATTCTTCCAAATCTACTGTCGTTATGCCGCCATGGCTTTATATCAACTTCAATACGTTAAAGAAGGTTAATTAACTTAAATATGCTAAACCAGTTATTTTAAGCATTTCGATATCGATTGCTAAATGTGTAGTTACAAGAAAATTGACTTTATACCTAAATATAAGACTGCGGAATTCTTCCAAATGTACTGTCGTTATGCCGCCATGGTTTTATATCAACTTCAATACGTTAAAGAAGGTTAATTATCTTAAATATTATAAACTAATGATTTGAAGCATCTCGATATCGCTTGCTAAATGTGTATATACAAGAAAATCGACTTTATACATAAATATAAGATAACGGAGTTCTTCTATATGCACTGCCGTTATGCTGCCATGGCTTTATGCCAACTTCAGTTCGTTAAAGAAGGTTTATTAACTTAAATATGTTAAACTAATTAGTTGAAGCATTTCGATATCGCTTGCTAAATGTGTATATACAACAAAATCCACTTTATACCTAAATATAAGATAACGGAATACCTTTAAATGCACTGCCGTTATGCCGTTAAGGCTTTATGTAGACTTCAGTCAGATAGAGAGGGGGTTATTAACTTAAATATGTTAAACTAATGATTGGAAGCATTTCGATATCGATTGCTTAATATGTAAATAGAAGAAAATCGACTTTATACCTAAATAGAAGATTACGGAATTCTTCTAAATGCACTGCCGTTATGCCGCCATGGCTTTATGCCAACTTCAGCTCGTTAAAGAAGGTTTATTAACTTAAATATGTTAAACTAATGAGTTGAAGCATTTCGATATCGCTTGCTAAATGTGTATATACAACAAAATCGACTTTATACCTAAAGATAAGATTACGGAATTCTTCCAAATCTACTGTCGTTATGACGCCATGGCTTTATATCAACTTCAATACGTTCAAGAAGGTTAATTAACTTAAATATGTTAAACTAATGATTTAAAGCATTTCGATATCGCTTGCTAAATGTGTATATACAAGAAAATCGACTTTATACCTAAATATAAGATAACGGAGTTCTTCTACATGCACTGCCGTTATGCTGCCATGGCTTTATGCCAACTTCAGTTCGTTAAAGAAGGTTTATTTACATAAATATGTTAAACTAATTAGTTGAAGCATTTCGATGTCGCTTGCTAAATGTGTATATACAACAAAATCGGCTTTATACCTAAATATAAGATAACGGAATACCTTTAAATGCACTGCCGTTATGCCGTTAAGGCTTTATGTAAACTTCAGTCAGATAGAGAGGGGGTTATTAACTTAAATATGTTAAACTAATGATTTGAAGCATTTCGATATCGATTGCTTAATATGTAAATAGAAGAAAATCGACTTTATACCTAAATAGAAGATTACGGAATTCTTCTAAATGCACTGCCGTAATACCGCCGTGGCTATATGCCAAATTCAGATCGTTAAAGAAGGTTTATTAACTTAAATATGTTAAGCTAATGAGTCGAAGCATCTCGATATCGATTGCTTAATGTGTATATACAACAAAATCGACTTTATACCTAAATATTATATTACGGAATTCTTCCAAATGCACTGCCGTTATACCGTTAAGGCTTTATGTAGACTTCAGTGCGTTAAAGAAGGTTTATTAACTTAAGTATGTTAAACTAATGATTTGAAGCATTTCGATATCGATTGCTAAATGCGCATATACAAGAAAATCGACTTTATACCTAAACATGAGATTACGGAATTCTTCTAAATGCACTGCCGGTATGCCGCCATGGCTTTATATCAACGTCATTACGTTAAAGAAGGTTAATTAACTTAAATATGTTAAACTAATGATTTGAAGCATTTCGATATCGCTTGCTAAATGAGTATATACAAGAAAGTCGAATTTATACCTAAATAGAAGATTGCGGAATTCTTCTAAATGCACTGCCGTTATGCCGCTATGGCTTTATATCAACTTCAATACGTTAAAGAAGGTTAATTAACTTAAATATGTTAGACTAATGATTTTAAGCATTTCGATATCGCTTGCTAAGTGTGTATATACAAGAAAATCGACTTTATACCTAAATATAAGATAACGGAATTCTTCTACATGCACTGCCGTTATACCGTTAAGGCTTTATGTAGACTTCAGTGAGCTAAAAACTGTTTATTAACTTAATATGTTAAACTAATGATTTAAAGCATTTCGATATCGATATCTAAATGTGTATATAAAAGAAAATCGGCTTTATACCTAAATAAAAGATTACGGAATTCTTCTACATGCACTGGCGTAATGCCGCCGTGGCTATATGCCAACTTCAGATCGTTAAAGAAGGTTTATTAACTTAAATATGTTACACTTATGATTTCAAGCATTTCGATATCGCTTGCTAAGTGTGTATATACAAGAAAATCGACTTTATACCTAAATATAAGATAACGGAATTCTTCAACATGCACTGCCGTTATACCGTTAAGGCTTTATGTAGACTTCAGTGAGCTAAAAACTGTTTATTAACTTAATATGTTAAACTAATGATTTAAAGCATTTCGATATCGATATCTAAATGTGTATATAAAAGAAAATCGGCTTTATACCTAAATAAAAGATTACGGAATTCTTCTACATGCACTGGCGTAATGCCGCCGTGGCTATATGCCAACTTCAGATCGTTAAAGAAGGTTTATTAACTTAAATATGTTACACTTATGATTTCAAGCATTTCGATATCGCTTGCTAAGTGTGTATATACAAGAAAATCGACTTTATACCTAAATATAAGATTACGGAATTCTTCCACAGGTACTGTCGTTATGCCGCCATGGCTTGATATCACCTTCATTACGCTAAAGAAGGTTAATTATTTTAAATATGTTAAACTAATGGTTTGAAGCATTTCGATATCGATTGCTAAATGTGTAAATACAAGAAAATCGACTTTATAACTAAATATAAAATTATAACATTACGGAATTCTTCTAAATGCACTGCCGTTAGGCCGCCATGGCTTTATATCAATTTCAATACGTTAAAGAAGGTTAATTAACTTAAACATGTTAAACTAATGATTTGAAGCATTTCGATATCGCTTGCTAAATGTGTATATACAAGAAAATCGACTTTATACCTAAATATAAGATAACGGAACTCTTCTACATGCACTGCCGTTATGCCGCCATGGCTTTATGCCAACTTCAGTTCGTTAAAGAAGGTTTATTAACTTAAATATGTTAAACTAATGATTTGAAGCATTTCGATATCGCTTGCTTAATATGTAAATACAAGAAAATCGACTTTATACCTAAATAGAAGTTTACGGAATTCTTCTGAATGCACTGCAGTTATACCGTTAAGGCTTTATGTAGACTTCAGTGCGTTAAAGAACGTTTATTAACTTAAATATGTTAAACTAATATTTTGAAGCATTTCGATATCGATTGCTAAATGTGTATATACAAGAAAATCGAATTTATACCTAAATATAAGATAACGGAATTCTTCTACATGCACTGTCTCTAATGCCGCCATGGCTTTATTCCAACTTCAGTTCGTTAAAGAAGGTTTATTAACTTAAATATGTTAAACTAATGAGTTGAAGCATCTCGATATCGATTGATAAATGTGTATATACAAGAAAATCGATACTAAATGTGTATATACAAGAAAATCGACTTTATACCTAAATATAAGATTACGGAATTCTTCTTAATGCCCTGCTTTTATGCCGCCATGGCTTTATATCAACTTCAGTAAGATAAAGAAGTTAATTAACTTAAATATGTTAAACTAATGATTTGAAGCATTTCGATATCGCTTGCTAAATCTGTGTATACAAGAAAATCGACTTTATACCTAAATATAAGATTACGGAATTCTTCTACATGCACTGCCGTTATGCCGCCATGGCTTTATGCCAACTTCAGCTCGTTAAAGAAGGTTTATTAACTTAAATATGTTAAACTAATGAGTTGAAGCATTTCGATATCACTTGCTAAATGTGTATATACAACAAAATCGACTTTGTACCTAAAGATAAGATTACAGAATTCTTCCAAATCTACTGTCGTTATGCCGCCATGGCTTTATATCAACTTCAATACGTTAAAGAAGGTTAATTAACTTAAATATGCTAAACCAGTTATTTTAAGCATTTCGTTATCGATTGCTAAATGTGTAATTACAAGAAAATTGACTTTATACCTAAATATAAGACCACGGAATTCTTCCAAATGTACTGTCGTTATGCCGCCACGGTTTTATATCAACTTCAATATGTTAAAGAAGGTTAATTAACTTAATTATGTTAAACTAATGCTTTGAAGCATTTCGATATCGATTGCTAAATGTGTATGTACAACTAAATCGACTTTATACCTAAATATAAGATAACGGAATTCTTCTAAATGCACTGTTGTTATGGCGCCATGGCTTTATATCACCTTCATTACGTTAAGGAAGGTTAACTAACTTAAATATGTTAAACTAGTGATTTGAAGCATTTCGATATCGATTGCTAAATGCGTATATTTATACAACAAAATCGACTTTGCACCTAAATATAAGATTACAGAATTCTACTACATGCACTGCCGTAATGCCGCCGTGGCTATATGCCAACTTCAGATCGTTAAAGAAGGTTTAATAACTTAAATATGTTAAGCTAATGAGTCGAAGCACTTCGATATCGCTTGCTAAATGTGTATATACAACAAAATCGACTTTATACCTAAAGATAAGATTACGGAATTCTTCCAAATCTACTGTCGTTATGCCGCCATGGCTTTATATCAACTTCAATACGTTAAAGAAGGTTAATTAACTTAAATATGCTAAACCAGTTATTTTAAGCATTTCGATATCGATTGCTAAATGTGTAATTACAAGAAAATTGACTTTATACCTAAATATAAGACTGCGGAATTCTTCCAAATGTACTGTCGTTATGCCGCCATGGTTTTATATCAACTTCAATACGTTAAAGAAGGTTAATTAACTTAAATATTATAAACTAATGATTTGAAGCATCTCGATATCGCTTGCTAAATGTGTATATACAAGAAAATCGACTTTATACATAAATATAAGATAACGGAGTTCTTCTATATGCACTGCCGTTATGCTGCCATGGCTTTATGCCAACTTCAGTTCGTTAAAGAAGGTTTATTAACTTAAATATGTTAAACTAATTAGTTGAAGCATTTCGATATCGCTTGCTAAATGTGTATATACAACAAAATCCACTTTATACCTAAATATAAGATAACGGAATACCTTTAAATGCACTGCCGTTATGCCGTTAAGGCTTTATGTAGACTTCAGTCAGATAGAGAGGGGGTTATTAACTTAAATATGTTAAACTAATGATTGGAAGCATTTCGATATCGATTGCTTAATATGTAAATAGAAGAAAATCGACTTTATACCTAAATAGAAGATTACGGAATTCTTCTAAATGCACTGCCGTAATACCGCCGTGGCTATATGCCAAATTCAGATCGTTAAAGAAGGTTTAATAACTTAAATATGTTAAGCTAATAAGTCGAAGCATCTCGATATCGATTGCTAAATGTGTATATACAACAAAATCGACTTTATACCTAAATATAAGATTACGGAATTCTTCCAAATGCACTGCCGTTATGCCGCCATGGCTTTATGCCAACTTCAGCTCGTTAAAGAAGGTTTATTAACTTAAATATGTTAAACTAATGAGTTGAAGCATTTCGATATCGATTGCTAAATGTGTATATACAAGAAAATCGACTTTATACCTAAACATAAGATTACGGAATTCTTCTAAATGCACTGCCGGTATGCCGCCACGGCTTTATATCAACTTCAATACGTTAAAGAAGATTAATTAACTTAAATATGTTAAACTAATGATTTGAAGCATTTCGATATCGCTTGCTAAATGTGTATATACAAGAAAATCGACTTTATACCTAAATATAAGATACGGAATTCTTCTAAATGCACTGCCGTTATGCCGTTAAGGCTTTATGTAGACTTCAGTAAGAGAGAGAGGGTTAATTAACTTAAATATGTTAATCTAATGATTTGAAGCATTTCGATATCGCTTGGTAAGTGTGTATATACAAGAAAATCGACTTTATACCTAAATATAAGATAACGGAATTCTTCTACATGCACTGCCGTTATACCGTTAAGTCTTTATGTAGACTTCAGTAAGCTAAAAAATGTGTATTAACTTAGTATGTTAAACTAATGATTTGAAGCATTTCGATATCGATATCTTAATGTGTATATAAAAGGAAATCGACTTTAAACCTAAACAAAAGATTACGGAATTCTTCTACATGCACTGCCGTAATGCCGCCGTGGCTATATGCCAACTTCAGATCGTTAAAAAAGGTTTATTAACTTAAATATGTTAGGCTAATGAGTTGAAGCATTTCGATATCGCTTGCTAAATGTGTATATACAAGAAAATCGACTTTTTACCTAAATATAAGATTACGGAATTCTTCTAAATGCACTGCTGTTATGCCGCCATGGCTTTATATCAACTTCAATACGTTAAAGAAGGTTAATTAACTTAAATATTATAAACTAATGATTTGAAGCATTTCTATATCGATTGCAAAATGTGTATATACAAGAAAATCGAATTTATGCCTGAATATAAGATAACGGAATTCTTCAACATGCACTGCCGTTATACCGTTAAGGCTTTATGTAGACTTCAGTGAGCTAAAAACTGTTTATTAACGTAATATGTTAAACTAATGATTTGAAGCATTTCGATATCGATATCTTAATGTGTATATAAAAGAAAATCGGCAACCTTGGGCCCGTTAATGCCGCCGTGGCTATATGCCAACTTCAGATCGTTAAAGAAGGTTTATTAACTTAAATATGTTACACTTATGATTTCAAGCATTTCGATATCGCTTGCTAAGTGTGTATAAACAAGAAAATCGAATTTATACCTAAATATAAGATAACGGGATTCTTCTAAATGCACTGCCGTTATACCGTTAAGTCTTTATGTAGACTTCAGTAAGCTAAAAAATGTTTATTAAATTAATATGTTAAACTAATGATTTGAAGCATTTCGATATCGATATCTAAATGTGTATATAAAAGAAAATCGACTTTATACCTAAATAAAAGATTACGGTATTCTTCTACATGCACTGCCGTAATGCCGCCGTGGCTATATGCCAACTTCAGATCGTTAAAGAAGGTTTATTAACTTAAATATGTTAAGCTAATGAGTTGAAGCATCTCGGTATCGATTGCTAAATGTGTATATACAACAAAATCGACTTTATACCTAAATATAAGATAACGGAACTCTTCTACATGCACTGCCGTTATGCCGCCATGGCTTTATGCCAACTTCAGTTCGTTATAGAAGGTTTATTAACTTAAATATGTTAAATTAATGATTTGAAGCATTTCGATATCGCTTGCTTAATATGTAAATACAAGAAAATCGACTTTATACCTAAATAGAAGTTTACGGAATTCTTCTGAATGCACTGCAGTTATACCGTTAAGGCTTTATGTAGACTTCAGTGCGTTAAAGAACGTTTATTAACTTAAATATGTTAAACTAATATTTTGAAGCATTTCGATATCGATTGCTAAATGTCTATATACAAGAAAATCGACTTTATACCTAAATATAAGATAACGCAATTCTTCTACATGCACTGCCGTTATGCCGCCATGGCTTTATATAAACTTCAATATGTTAAAGAAGGTTAATTAACTTAAATATGTTAAACTAATGAGTTGAAGCATCTCGATATCGTTTGCTAAATGTGTATATACAACAAAATCGACGTTATACCTAAATATAAGTTTACGGAATTCTTCCAAATGCACTGCTGTTATACCGTTATGGCTTTATGTAAACTTCTGTAAGATAAAGAAGGTTAATTAACTTAAATATGTTAAACTAATGACTTGAAGCATTTCGTTATCGATTGCTAAATACGTATATACAACAAAATCGGCTTTATAACTAAATATAAGATTACGGAACTATTCCAAATTCATTGCCGTTATGCCGTTAAGGCTTTTGTAGACTTCAGTAAGACAAAGAGGATTAATTATCTTAAATATGTTAAACTTATGATTTGAAGCATTTCCATATCGATTGCTTAATGTGTATATACAAGAAAATCGACTTTATACCTACATATAAGATTACGGAATTCTTCCAAATGTATTGTCGTTATGCCATCATGGCTTTGTATCACCTTCAATACGTTAAAGAAGGTTAATTTTTCTAAATATGTTAAACTAATGGTTTGAAGCATTTCGATATCGCTTGCTAAATGTGTATATACAAGAAAATCGACTTTATACCTAAATATAAGATAAAGGAATTCTTCTATATGCACTGCCGTTATGCCGCCATGGCTTTATGCCAACTTCAGTTCGTTAAAGAAGGTTCATTAACTTAAATATGTTAAACTAATGAGTTGAAGCATTTCGAGATCGCTTGCTAAATGTGTATATAAAACAAAATCGACTTTATATCTAAATATAAGATAACGGAATTCTTTTAAATGCACTGCCGTTATGCCAACTTCAGATCGTTAAAGAAGGTTTATTAACTTAAATATGTTAGGCTAATGAGTTGAAGCATTTCGATGTCGATTGCTAAATGCGTATATACAACAAAATCGAATTTATACCTAAATATAAGATAACGGGATTCTACTAAATGCACTGCCGTTATACCGTTAAGGCTTTATGTAGACTTCAGTAAGCTAAAAAGTGTTTAACTTAATATGTTAAACTAATGATTTGAAGCATTTCGATGTCGATATCTGAATGTGTATATAAAAGAAAATCAATTTATACCTAAATATAAGATAACGGAATTCTTCTGCATGCACTGCCGTAATGCCGCCGTGGCTATATGCCAACTTCAGATCGTTAAAGAAGGTTTATTAACTTAAATATGTTAAGCTACTGAGTTGAAGCATCTCGATATCGATAGATAAATGTGTATATACAACACAATCGACTTTATACCTAAATATAAGATCACGAAATTCTCCTACATGCACTGCCGTTATGCCGCCAATGGCTTTATGCAAACTTCAGTTCTTTAAAGAAGGTTTATTAACTTAAATATGTTAAACTAAGGAGTTGAAGCATCTCGATATCGATTGCTAAATGTGTATATACAACAAAATCGACTTTATACCTAAATCTAAGGTTGCGGAATTCTTCTAAATGAACTGCCCTTATGCCGCCATGGCTTAATATCAACTTCAATACGTTAAAGAAGGTTAATTAACTTAAATATGTTAAACTAGTGATTTGAAGCATTTCGATATCGCTTGCTAAATGTGTATATACGAGAAAATCGACTTTATACCTAAACATAAGATAACGGAATTCTTCAACATGCACTGCCGTTATGCCGCCAAGGCTTTATGCAACTTCAGTTCGTTAAAGAAGGTTTATTAACTTAAATATGTTAAACTAATGAGTTGAAGCATTTCGAAATCGATTGCTCAATGCATATACACAACAAAATAGACTTTATACCTAAATATAAGATTACGGAATTCATCTAAATGCACTGCCGTTATGCCGCCATGGC
This sequence comes from Bactrocera correcta, assembly GCA_027475135.1. NCBI lineage: Eukaryota > Metazoa > Arthropoda > Insecta > Diptera > Tephritidae > Bactrocera > Bactrocera correcta. The sequence continues at coordinate 152 of JAPZAG010000950.1, read as the reverse complement.
TTTATATCAACTTCAGTACGCTAAAGAAGGTTAATTAACTTAAATATGTTAAACTAATGATTTGAAGCATTTCGATATCAATTGCTAAATGTGTATATACAAGAAAATCGACTTTATACCTAAATATAAGATAACGGAATTCTTTTAAATGC
>JAPZAG010000949.1:0-45286 GCA_027475135.1 Bactrocera correcta | reverse complement strand
CAATACGTTAAAAAAGGTTAAATTTAAACTTAAATATGTTAAACTAATGGTTTGAAGCATTTAGATATCGATTGCTAAATGTGTATATACAAAAAAAATCGAATTTATACCTAAATATAAGATTACGGATTTCTTCTACATGCACTGCCGTTATGCCGCCATGGCTTTGTGTTAACTTCAGTGCGTTAAAGTAGGTTTGTTAACGTAAATATGTCAAACTAATGATTTGAAGCATTTCGATATCGATTGCAAAATGAGTATATAAAACAAAATCGACTTTATTCCTAAATATAAGATTACGTAAATCTTCTAAATGCACTGCCGTTACGCCGTTAAGGCTGATTAACTTATACTTAAGTTAATTAACCTTGTTTAACGTATTGAAGTTGATGTAAAGCCATGGCAGCATAACGACAATACATTTGGAAGAATTCCGTAGTCTTGTTTTTATGTAACGGGTGATTTTTTTGGGTTAGGATTTTCATGCAGTAGTATTTGACAGATCAAAATCAGTGTTCGGTTCGAAATGTGTTTCGCGTCCGTGCCCGATGAGCGATGAGGCTCATTTCTGGTTGAATGGCTACGTAAATAAGCAAAATTGCCGCATTTGGGGTGAAGAGCAACCAGAAGCCGTTCAAGAACTGCCCATGCATCCCGAAAAATGCACTGTTTGGTGTGGTTTGTACGCTGGTGGAATCATTGGACCGTATTTTTTCAAAGATGCTGTTGGACGCAACGTTACGGTAAATGGCGATCGCTATCGTTCGATGCTAACAAACTTTTTGTTGCCAAAAATGGAAGAACTGAACTTGGTTGACATGTGGTTTCAACAAGATGGCGCTACATGCCACACAGCTCGCGATTCTATGGCCATTTTGGGGGAAAAACTTCGGACAACAATTCATCTCAAGAAATGGACCCGTAAGTTGGCCACCAAGATCATGCGATTTAACGCCTTTAGACTATTTTTTGTGGGGCTACGTCAAGTCTAAAGTCTACAGAAATAAGCCAGCAACTATTCCAGCTTTGGAAGACAACATTTCCGAAGAAATTCGGGCTATTCCGGCCGAAATGCTCGAAAAAGTTGCCCAAAATTGGACTTTCCGAATGGACCACCTAAGACGCAGCCGCGGTCAACATTTAAATGAAATTATCTTCAAAAAGTAAATGTCATGAACCAATCTAACGTTTCAAATAAAGAACCGATGAGATTTTGCAAATTTTATGCGTTTTTTTTTTTAAAAAAGTTATCAAGCTCTTAAAAAATCACCCGTTATATTTGATTTTCTTGTATATACCCATTTAGCAATCGATATCGAAATGCTTCAAATCATTACTTTAACATATTTAAGTTAATAAACCTTCTTTAACGAACGGAAGTTGGCTTAAAGCCATGGCGGCATAACGGCAGTGCATTTAGAAGAATTCCGTAATCTTATATTTCGGTATAAAGTCGATTTTCTTGTATATACACATTTAGCAATCGATATCGAAATGCTTCAAATTATTAGTTTAACATATTTAAGTTAATTAACCCTCTTTATCTTACTGAAGTCGACAAACGCCTTAACGGCATAACGGCAGTGCATTTAGAAGATTTACGTTATCTTATATTTAGGTATAAAGTCGATTTCCTTGTATAGACGCATTTAGCAATCGTTATCGACATGCTTCAAATCATTAGTTTAACATATTTAAGTTAATAAACCTTCTTTAACGTACTGAAATTTATATAAAGCCATAACGACATAACGGCAGTATATTTGGGTGAATTCCGTAATCTTTTACTTAGGTATAAAATCGATTTTCTTGTACATACACATTTAGCAATCGATATCGAAATGCTTCAAATCATTAGTTTAGCATATTTAAGTAAATTAACCTTCTTTAGCGAACTGAAATTTATATAAAGCCATAGCGGCGTAACGGGAGTGTATTTCGATGAATTCCGTAATCTTGTATTTAGATATAAAGTCGACTTTCTTGTATATACTCATTTAGCAATCGACATCGAAATGCTTCAAATCATAAGTTTTATATATTTAAGTTAGTAAAGCTTCTTTAACGTAATGAAGGTGATATAAAGCCATAACGGCATAACGGGAGTGTATTTCGATGAATTCCGTAATCTTATATTTAGGTATAAAGTCGACTTTCTTGTATTTACACATTTATCAATCGATATCGAAAATCTTCAAATCATTAGTTTAACATATTTAAGTTAATTAACCTTCTTTAACGTAATGAAGGTGATATAAAGCCATAACGGCATAAAGGGAGTGTATTTCGATGAATTCCGTAATTTTATATTTAGGTATAAAGTCGACTTTCTTGTATATACTCATTTAGCAATCTATATCGAAATGCTTCAAATCATTAGTTTAATATATTTAAGTTAATAAAGCTTCTTTAACGCACTGAAGTTAACATAAAGCCATAACGGCATAAAGGGAGTGTATTTCGATGAATTCCGTAATCTTATATTTAGGTATAAAGTCGACTTTCTTGTATATACTCATTTAGCAATCTATATCGAAATGCTTCAAATCATTAGTTTAATATATTTAAGTTAATAAAGCTTCTTTAACGCACTGAAGTTAACATAAAGCCATGGCGGCATAACGGCAGTGTATGTAGAAGAATTCCGTAATCTTATATTTAGGCATAAAGTCGATTTTCTTGTATATACACATTTAGCAATCGATAACGAAATGCTTCAAATCATTAGTTTATCATATTTAAGTTAATTAACCTTATTTATCTTACTGAAGTTTACATAAAGCCATAACGGTATAACGACAGTGCATTTGGAAGAATTCCGTAATCTTATATTTAGGTATAAAGTCGATTTTCTTGTATATATGTATTTCGCAATCGATATCGAGATGCTTCAACTCATTAGTTTAACATATTTAAGTTAATAAACCTTCTTTAACGAACTGAGGTGTGCATAAAGCCATGGCGGCATAATGGCAGTACATGTAGAAGAATTCCGTTAGGTTATATTTAGGTATAAAGTCGATTTTCTTGTATATACACATTTAGCAATCGATATCGAGATGCTGTAAATCATTAGTTTAACAACTTTAAGTTAATTAGCCTTCTTTAACGTAATGAAGGTGATATAAAGCCATGGCGGCATAACGACAGTACATTTGGAAGTATTCCGTAATCTTATGTTTAGTATAAATTCGATTTTCTTTTATATAAACATATAGCTATCGATATCGAAATGCTTCAAATAACTGGTTTAACATATTTAAGTTAATAAACCTTCTTTAACGAACTGAACATAAATCCATAACGGCATAACGGCAGTGCATTTAGAGTAATTCCGTTATCTTATATTAATGTATAAAGTCGATTTTCTTGCATATACACATTTAGCAATCGATATCGAAATGCTTCAAATCATTAGTTTAATATATTTAAGTTAACTAACCTTCTTTATCTTACTGAAGTTTACATAAAGCCATAACGGTATAACGGCAGTGCATTTGGATGAATTCCGTAATCTTATATTAAGGTAAAAAGTCGATTTTGTTGTATATACACATTTAGCAATCGATATCGAAATGCTTCAAATCATTAGTTTAATATATTTCAGTTAATAACGCTTCTTTAACGCATTGAAGTTAACATAAAGCCATGGCGGCATAACGGCAGTGTATGTAGAAGAATTACGTTATCTTATATTTAGGTATAAAGTCGATTTTCTTGTATATATACATATAGCAATCGATATCGAAATGCTTCAAATCATTAGTTTAAAATATTTAAGTTCATAAACCTTCTTTAACGAACTGAAGTTGGCATAAAGCAATGGCGGCATAACAGCAGTGCATTTAGAAGAATTCCGTAATCCTATATTTAGGTATAAAGTCGATTTTGTTGTATATACGCATTAAGCAATCGATATCGAAATGCTTCAAATAACTGGTTTGACATATTTAAGTTAGTAAACCTTCTTTAACGAACTGAACATAAATCCATAACTGCATAACGGCAGTGCATTTAGAATAATTCCGTTATCTTATATTAATGTATAAAGTCGATTTTCTTGCATATACACATTTAGCAATCGATATCGAAATGCTTCAAATCATTAGTTTAACATATTTAAGTTAATAAGCCTTCTTTAACGAACGCAAGTTGGCTTAAAACCTTGGCGGCATAACGGCAGGGCATTTATAAAAATTCCGTAATCTTATATTTATGTATAAAGTCGATTTTCTTATATATACACATTTAGCTATCGATATTGAAATGCTTCAAATCATTAGTTTAACATATTAAGTTAATAAGCATTTTTTAGCTTAGTGAAGTCTACATAAAGCCTTAACGGTATAACGGCAGTGTATTTAGAAGAATTCCGTAATGTTATAATTTTATATTTAGGTATAACGTCGATTTTCTTGTATTTACACATTTAGCAATCGATATAGAAATGCTTCAAAACATTAGTTTAACATATTTAAAATAATTTACCTTCTTTAACTTATTGAAGGTGATATAAAGCCATGGCGGCATAACGACAGTACATGTGGAAGAATTCCGTAATCTTATATTTAGGTATAAAGTCGATTTCCTTGTATATACACATTTTTCAATCGATATCAAAATGCTTCAAATAACTGGTTTAGCATATTTAAGTTAATTAACTTTCTTTATCTTACTGAAGTTTACATAGAGCCATAACGACATAACGGCAGTATATGTGGCAGAATTCCGTAATCTTATATTAAGTTATAAAGTCGATTTTATTGCACATACACATTTAGCAATCGATATCGAAATGCTTCATCTCATAAGTTTAACATATTTAAGTCAATAAACCTTCTTTAACGTACTGAAATTTATATAAAGCCATAACGGCAGTGTATTTCGAAGAATTCCGTAATCTTATATTTAGATATAAAGCCGAATTTGTTGTATATACTCAATTAGCAATCGATATCGAAATTCTTCAAATCATAAGTTTAACATATTTAAAATAATTAACCTTCTTTAACGTAATTAAGGTGATATAAAGCCATGGCGGCCTAACGACAGTGCATTTAGAAGAATTCCGTAATCTTATATTTAGGTATAAATTCGATTTTGTTGTATATACGCATTAAGCAATCGATATCGAAATGCTTCAAATAACTGGTTTAGCATATTTAGGTTAATTAACCTTCTTTATCTTACTGAAGTTTACATAAAGCCATAACGGCATAACGGCAGTATATTTGGGTGAATTCCGTAATCTTTTACTTAGGTATAAAATCGATTTTCTTGTACATACACATTTAGCAATGGATATCGAAATGCTCCAAATCATTAGTTAAACATATTTAAGTAAATTAATACTCTTTTTCTTACTGAAGTCTACAAAAGCCTTAACGGCATAACGGCAGTGGAAAACTTTGGAAAAGTTCCGTAATCTTATATTTAGGTATTAAGTCGATTTTGTTGTATATACGCATTCAGCAATCGACATCGAAATGCTTCAAATCATGAGTTTAACATATTTAAGATAATTAACCCTCTTTATCTTACTGAAGTCTACAAAAGCCTTAACGGCATAACGGCAGTGCATTTAGAAGAATTCCGTAATCCTCTATTTAGGTATAAGGTCGATTTTTTTTGTATATACTCATTTAGCAATCGATATCGAAATGCCTTGAATCATTAGTTTAACATATTTAAGTTAATTAACCCTCTTTATCTTACTGAAGTCTACAAAAGCCTTAACGGCATAACGGCAGTGCATTTCGAAGAATTCCGTAATCTTATATTTAGGTGTAAAGTCGATTTTCTTGTATATACTCATTTAGCAATCGATATCGAAATGCTTCAAATCATTAGTTTAACATATTTAGGTTAATTAACCTTCTTTAACGTAATGAAGGTGATATAAAGCCATGGCGGCATAACGACAGTACATGTGGAAGAATTCCGTAATCTTATATTTAGGTATAAAGTCGATTTCCTTGTATATACGCATTTAGCAATCGATATCGAAAAGCTTCAAATAACTGGTTTAGCATATTTAGGTTAATTAACCTTCTTTATCTTACTGAAGTTTACATAAAGCCATAACGACATAACGGCAGTATATGTGGCAGAATTCCGTAATCTTATATTTAGGTATAAAGTCGATTTTATTGTACATACACATTTAGCAATCGATATCGAAATGCTTCATCTCATAAGTTTAACATATCTAAGTTAATAAACCTTCTTTAACGTACTGAAATTTATATAAAGCCATAACGGCAGTGTATTTCGAAGAATTCCGTAATCTTATATTTAGATATAAAGCCGAATTTGTTGTATATACGCATTTAGCAATCGATATCGAAATTCTTCAATGCATTAGTTGAACATATTTAAAATAATTAACCTTCTTTAACGTAATGAAGGTGATATAAAGCCATGGCGACCTAACGACAGTGCATTTAGAAGAATTCCGTAATCTTATATTTAGGTATAAATTCGATTTTGTTGTATATACGCATTTAGCAATCGATATCGAAAGGCTTCAAATAACTGGTTTAGCATATTTAGGTTAATTAACCTTCTTTATCTTACTGAAGTTTACACAAAGCCATAACGGCATAAAGGCAGTACATTTGGGTGAATTCCGTAAGCTTTTATTTAGGTATAAAATCGATTTTCTTGTACATATACATTTAGCAATCGATATCGAAATGCTCAAATCATTAGCTTAACATATTTGAGTAAATTACCCTTCTTTAACGTACTGAAATTTATATGCAGCCATAACAGCATAACGGCAGTGCATTTAGAAGAATTACGTTATCTTATATTTAGGTATACAGTCGATTTTCTTGTATATACACATTAAGCAATCGATATCGATATGCCTCAAATCATTAGTTTAACATATTTAAGTTAATTAACCCCCTTTATCTTACTGAAGTCTACAAACGCCTTAGCGGCATAACGGCAGTGCATGTAGAAGAATCCCGTTATCATATATTTAGGTATAAAGTCGATTTTCTTGTATATACACATTTTGCAATCGATATCGAATTGCCTCAAATCATTAGTTTAACATATTTAAGTTAATTAACCCCCTTTATCTTACTGAAGTCTACAAACGCCTTAAAGGCATAACGGCAGTGTATGTAGAAGAATTCCGTTATCATATATTTAGGTATAAAGTCGATTTACTTGTATATACACATTTAGCAATCGATATCGAAATGCCTCAAATCATTAGTTTAACATATTTAAGTTAATTAATCCTCTTTATCTTACTGCAGTCTACAAACGCCTTAACGGCATAACGGCAAAGCATTTAGAAGAATTACGTAATCTTATATTTAGGTATAAAGTCGATTTTCTTGTATATACTCAATTAGCAATCGATATCGAAATGCTTCAAATATAAGTTTAACATATTTAAGTTAACAAACCTACTTTAACGCACTGAAGTTAACACAAAGCCATGGCGGCATAGAGGCAGTGCATGTAGAAGAATGCCGTAATCTTATATTTAGGTATAAAGTCGATTTTCTTTTATATAAACATTTAGCAATCGATATCGAAATGCCTCAAATCATTAGTTTAACATATTTAAGTTAATTAACCCCCTTTATCTTACTGAAGTCTACAAACTCCTTAACGGCATAACGGCAGTGCATGTAGAAGAATTCCGTTATCATATATTTACGTATAAAGTCAAAAAAAAGGCAATCGATATCGAAATGCCTAAAATCATTAGTTTAACATATTTAAGTTAATTAACCCTCTTTATCTTACTGAAGTCTACAAACGCCTTAACGGCATAACGGCAGTTTTAGAAGAATTACGTAATCTTATATTTAGGTATAAAGTCGATTTTCTTGTATATACCATTTAGCAATCGATATCGAAATGCCTCAAATCATTAGTTTAACATATTTAAGTTAATTAATCCTCTTTATCTTACTGCAGTCTACAAACGCCTTAACGGCATAACGGCAAAGCATTTAGAAGAATTACGTAATCTTATATTTAGGTATAAAGTCGATTTTCTTGTATATACTCAATTAGCAATCGATATCGAAATGCTTCAAATATAAGTTTAACATATTTAAGTTAACAAACCTACTTTAACGCACTGAAGTTAACACAAAGCCATGGCGGCATAAAGGCAGTGCATGTAGAAGAATGCCGTAATCTTATATTTAGGTATAAAGTCGATATTCTTGTAAATAAACATTTAGCAATCGATATCGAAATGCCTCAAATCATTAGTTTAACATATTTAAGTTAATTAACCCCCTTTATCTTACTGAAGTCTACAAACTCCTTAACGGCATAACGGCAGTGCATGTAGAAGAATTCCGTTATCATATATTTACGTATAAAGTCGATTTTCTTGTATATACACATTTAGCAATCGATATCGAAATGCCTAAAATCATCAGTTTAACATATTTAAGTTAATTAACCCTCTTTATCTTACTGAAGTCTACAAACGCCTTAACGGCAAAGCATTTAGAAGAATTACGCAATCTTATATTTAGGTATAAAGTCGATTTTCTTGTATATACTCATTTAGCAATCGAAATCGAAATGCTTTAAATCATTAGTTTAAGATATTTAAGATAATTCAACCTCTTTATCTTACTGAAGTCTACAAACGCCTTAACGGCATAACGGCAAAGCATTTAGAAGAATTCCGTAATCTTATATTTAGGTATAAAGTCGATTTTCTTGTATATACTCATTTAGCATTCGATTTCGAAAATTTTCAAATCAGTAGTTTAACATATTAAAGTTAATAAACCTTCTTTAACGAACTGAAGTTGGCATAAAGCCATGGCGGCATAACGGCAGTGCATTTATAATAATTCCGTAATCTTACATTTAGGTATAAAGTCGATTTTCTTGTATATACACATTTAGCAATCGATATCGAAATGTTTCAAATCATTAGTTTAACATATTTAAGTTAATTAACCTTCTTTATCTTACTGAAGTTTACATAAAGCCATAACGGTATAAGGGCAGTGCAGTTGGGAGAATTTCGTAATCTTATATTTAGGAGATTTTGTTGTATATACACATTTAGCAATCGATATCGAAATGCATCAAATCATTAGTTTAACATATTTAAGTTAATTAACCTTCTTTAACATATTGAAGTTGATATAAAGCCATGGCGGCATAACGACAGTACATTCTGAAGAATTCTGTAATCTTATATTTAGGTATAAAGTCGATTTTCTTGTATAAATGCTTTAAGCAATCGATATCGAAATGCCTCAAATCATTAGTTTAACATATTTAAGTTAATTAACCCTCTTTATCTTACTGAAGTCTACAAACACCTTAACGGCATAACGGCAAGCATTCAGAAGAATTACGTAATCTTATATTTAGGTATAAAGTGGATTTTCTTGTACATACTCATTTAGCAATCGATATCGAAATGCTTCAAATCATTAGTTTAACATATTTAAGTTAATAAACTTTCTTCAACGATCTGAAGTTGGCATATAGTAGTGGCGGCATAACGGCAGTGCATGTAGAAGAATTCCGTAATCTTATATTTAGGTATAAAGTCGATTTTCTTGTATATACACATTTAGCTATCGATATCGAAATGCTTCAAATCATTAGTTTAACATATTTAAGTTAATTATCCTTCTATAACATATTGAAGTTGATATAAAGCCATGGCGGCATAACGACAGTACATTTGGAAGTATTCCGTAATCTTATATTTAGGTATAAAGTCGATTTTCTTTTATATACACATTTAGGTATCGATATCGAAATGCTTCAAATCATTATTTTAACATATTTAAGTTAATTAAACTTTTTTAACGTATTGGAGTTGATATAAAACCATGGTGGTATAACGACAGTACATATGGAAGAATTCCGTGATCTTATATTTAGGTATAAAGTCGATTTTCTTGTATATATGCATTAAGCAATCGATTTCGAAAATCTTCAAATCATTAGTTTAACATATTTAAGTTAATTATCCTTCTATAACGTATTGAAGTTGATATAAAGCCATGGCGGCATAACGACAGTACATTTGAAAGAATTCCCTAATCTAATATTTAGGTAGAAAGTCGATTTTCTTGAATATATGCATTAAGCAATCGATTTCGAAATGCTTCAAGTAACAAGTGTAACATATCTAAGTTAATAAACCCTCTGAAGTTAACATAAAGCCATAACGGCATAACGGCAGTGCATTTAGAAGAATTCCGTAAGCTTATATTTAAGTATAAAGTCGATTTTGGTGTATATACACATTTAGCAATCGATATCGAAATGCTTCAACTCATTAGCTTAACATATTTAAGTTAATTCTTCTTCTTCTTGCTTCTATAACATATTGAAGTTGATAAAAAGCCATGGCGGCATAACGACAGTACAATTGGAAGAACTTCGTAATCTTATATTTAGGTAGAAAGTCGATTTTCTTGTATATATGCATTAAGCAATCGATTTCGAAATGCTTCAAATAACTAGTGTAACATATCTAAGTTAATAAACCTTCTGAAGTTAACATAAAGCCATAACGGCATAACGGCAGTGCATTTAGAAGAATTCCGTAATCTTATATTTAGGTATAAAGCCGATTTTCTTGTATATACTCATTTAGCAATCGATATCGAAATGCTTCAAATCATTAGTTTAACATATTTATGTTAGTTAAACTTCTTTAACGTATTGAAGTTGATATAAAGCCATGGCGGCATAACGAAAGTAGATTTGGAAGAAACCCGTAATCTTATATTTAGGTGTAAAGTCGATTTTCTTGTATAAATGCTTTAAGCAATCGATTTCGAAATGCTTCAAATAACTGGTGTAACATATCTAAGTTAATAAACCTCCTTTAACGAACTGAAGTTAACATAAAGCCATAACGGCATAACGGCAGTGCATTTAGAAGAATTCCGTAAGCTTATCTTTAGGTATAAAGTCGATTTTGTTGTATATAAACATTTAGCAATCGATATCGAAATGCCTCAAATCATTAGTTTAACATATTTTAGTTAATTAACCTTCTTTAACATATTGAAGTTGATATAAAGCCATGGCGGCATAACGACAGTACATTTGGAAGAATTCCGTAATCTTATATTTAGGTATAAAGTCGATTTTCTTGTATACACTCATTTAGCAATCGCTTTCGAAATGCTTCAAATCATTAGTTTAACGTATTTAAGTTAATTAACCCTCTTTATCTTACTGAAGTCTACAAACACCTTAACGGCATAACGGCAAAGCAGTTAGAAGAATTACGTAATCTTATATTTAGGTATAAAGTCGATTTTCTTGTATATACTCATTTAGCAATCGATATCGAAATGCTTCAAATCATTAGTTTAACATATTTAAGTTAATAAACTTTCATCAGCGATCTGAAGTTGGCATATAGTCGTGGCGGCATAACAACAGTGCATGTAGAAGAATTCCGTAATCTTATATTTAGGTAGAAAGTCGATTTTCTTGTATACACACATTTAGCAATCGATATCGAAATGCTTCAAATCATTAGTTTAACATATTTAAGTTAATTATCCTTCTATAACATATTGAAGTTGATATAAAGCCATGGCGGCATAACAACAGTACATTTGGAAGTATTCCGCAATCTTATATTTAGGTATAAAGTCGATTTTCTTTTATATACACATTTAGATATCGATATCTAAATGCTTCAAATCATTATTTTAACATATTTAAGTTAATTAACCTTTTTTAACGTATTGGAGTTGATATAAAGCCATGGTGGAATAACGACAGTACATTTGGAAGAATTCCGTGATCTTATATTTAGGTATAAAGTCGATTTTCTTGTATATATGCATTAAGCAATCGAAATGCTTCAAATAACTGGTTTAACATATTTAAGTTAATAAACCTTCTTAAACGAACTGAAGTTAACATAAAGCCATAACGGAATAACGGCAGTGCATTTGGAAGAATTCCGTAATCTTATATTTAGGTATAAAGTCGATTTTGTTGTGTATATGCATTAAGCAATCGATTTCGAAAATCTTCAAATCATTAGTTTAACATATTTAAGTTAATAAAGCTTCTTTAACGCACTGAAGTTAACATAAAGCCATGGCGGCATAACGGCAGTGCATTTAGAAGAATTTCGTAAGCTTATATTTAGGTATAAAGTCGATTTTTTTGTATATACGCATTTAGCAATCGATATCGAAATGCTTCAAATCATTAGTTTAACATATTTAAGTTATTTATCCTTCTATAACATATTGAAGTTGATATAAAGCCATGGCGGCATACCGACAGTACATTTGGAAGAATTCCGTAATCTTATATTTAGGTAGAAAGTCGATTTTCTTGAATATATGCATTAAGCAACCGATTTCGAAATGCTTCAAATAACTAGTGTAATATACCTAAGTTAATAAACCTTCTGAAGTTAACGTAAAGCCATAATGGCATAACGGCAGTGCATTTAGAAGAATTCCGTAAGCTTATATTTAGGTCTAAAGTCGATTTTAGCAATTTCGATTTAGCAGTCGATATCGAAATGCTTCAAATCATTAGTTTAACATATTTAAGTTAATTCTTCTTCTTCTTGCTTCTATAACATATTGAAGTTGATAAAAAGCCATGGCGGCATAACGACAGTACATTTGGAAGAATTCCGTAATCTTATATTTAGGTAGAAAGTCGATTTTCTTGTATATATGCATTAAGCAATCGATTTCGAAATGCTTCAAATAACTAGTGTAACATATCCAAGTTAATAAACCTTCTGAAGTTAACATAAAGCCATAACGGCATAATGGCAGTGCATTTAGAATTCCGTAATCTTATATTTAGGTATAAAGTCGATTTTCTTGTATATACTCATTTAGCAATCGATATCGAAATGCTTCAAATAACTGGTTTAGCATATTTAAGTTATTTAACCTTCTTTACCTTAACCCATTAAACGCGAAAGCTAAATAGCAAAGATAGAGGAACCAAACTTTGTGTGGATACTACAAGGGTTGATATGTACACAAAACTACAAACAAAAGTTTCGACCCCTATCCGGGGGGGTCTGCACGACCCGTGACATATATGTAACGCTCGCGGGTTTCTGTTATGTAATACAATGTTTGATACTAACATGTAAATAAACACTTCCATTGGATTTAATTTATCAATTTTATTATTTTAATTATAAAGTTTACAAAAAGAAAACGAAACAAGTACAAACGTATGAGAATTCATAAATTTTTGGTTGAGAAAGAAAACTCAAACTGGTCTAAAGTGAAAGTTATAGAAACAATCCACACACAAACCTACGTCACACTTTACACATTTGGTGTTTATTGATCGCTGGCAGTTGTTTCCAGCACAGCGTCTCCTGGTAGGATTTCTAACTATGAAATGGCCAATTAGGTCATATCTAGCATCAAGCTCAATTTGCGAATCCGGACGTCTAAGTCCCCATGGTCCTCGGACTTGTCCATAAGTACGACAAAAGTGATTAGCAATGGTTCTTCTAAACTGTAGCTGTCCGTCTTTTCTATGTAAGAGCCAAGCATTTTGAATGGAGACATCAACCAACCAGGTAAAAATTGAGAACCACCACTTCTTCCCTCTAGCTCCAATCCTGTAAGCGTTAACGTTTTGGTCCATACGGTCTGTTCCGCCCATATTCTTATTATACATTGCGATAGCATTGGGGACTTGAACCTGAATTCGAGCATGTTCTGCCCTAGAGTATCTTCCAGCTGTCCTTACCGGTGTCTTTCCAAATAAAGTTGATGCAACGGAAACTACTGCATTGTCTACCCATTTCGTGACTGTAATATCGCATTCAGAAATCCGGGAACTAGCCATATAACCACGTTCCTTTTTTTTCAGTGGCAAAGGGCAAGAGATTGGTATTGAATTTTGCCGAATTGTTCCAGTTCCCTCATATCCCATTTTTTTTTAATCCAACCAAAACAGGTATTGAAGTGAATAGATTATCGAAAAAGAATTGAAATGGAAGTGGCTTCCACGTTTCATCGAATTCATCGATCATTGAAAACAACGGAGCAGCGTTCTTTCCATAGTTTGCAGCGTACTCTTCGTTCGTCCTAGGGTTTTTTCCCTGATACATATCGAAGTTTAGAAGATAACCGGAAGGCGTATTTAGACACCACATTTTATAACCAAATCTCAACGGTTTGCCTCTAATAAATTGTTTACAACCGTGCCTGCCGTAGTATTCCACCATTGATTCATCGTACGACAAATTCCGCTCTGGATGAAAATTTTTTGCAAAATTCGCTTTCAAAGCATCAGTTAGGGGTCTCAATTTCCATATTTTATCCGATAAATCTGTCTTTCCGGGGTCAATAAAGTGTAGATTTGCAAAAATAGTTCGAAAACGATCACGCCTCATCGAGTCAATAATCACAAGATTTTGAATATCTTTGTCAACGCTCCAATATGCTTCTTTGTTTGGAGAGTAGGTATATCCACTTATTATCAGAATTCCTAAAAATACTTTCATTTCTCCAACTGTAATATTTGGGTTCCCATTATTATTTAAGAGCGAATATCTGTTTGACTCGTCACACAGCATTTGCAATAATTCATCATCAAAAAACTTTTGGAATTGCTCATATGGCTCTAGGTTGCTGCAGTCACTGTAATTACCCTCAGGGAAAATTGGAGATCTAGGTTCGATATTATCATCGACCCACGTAAAGGATGGTTTGGCTCTCTTAGCCTTACTATGTGACTGACCTGCAGTTATCTTACGACGACGAGAATTGGTTTGTTCCCTGGGCTTCTGAGTTGAACGCGATGTACTCGGCTTTTCGGATGCTTGCACAGAAGCAAATGATTCCTCCAAAAGGTTTACTTCTAACTCTGAGATAGAATGATTCAAGCAGTCTAAAATTTCAGCGTCCATATCAAAGTCGGGGTTCTCTTCAAAGTCGGCATTTTTTCTTGTAACAATTTCACAATCCTCGACAAGCTGTGTATGTGACAAGTTTTCCAAAGTACCGCCGTCTTCATCTGCCGAATCATCACCTGAAAGAGCACCCGCGTCAGGAGCCTCTATATATATAGCTTCCACTTCTTCTTCTTCATTATTTGTCAATTCGTCCAAAACTGCGCAAACTTCTTCAACAGTTAGTTTTGCCCTAATAATGGAAGAACACGCACATAAATATGTATATTATACATAGTTATACAATTCATAAGGTGAACCCGCGAACGTGACATATATGTCACAGCTACACAAGACGAAAAAAAAAACCTACAAATACAGTCATTTTCAATTTTTTTTTCTATTAGCATAAAATTTCAAACACTATCAAAATATACAAAACACTCTTTTCACATAAATCGGTGACACTTTATTAAAAATCGTACTTACCGACAACGTGTTCCCATTTCGACAGTTTTTTTAGGTGTATGAAATCGGCTTCGTGTTCACTGCGCTACTAATTTTGCTACACTAAACGGAAAGGGCAAAATATAGCACACACTTATTCTTTGATTTGTTCACTTCAATTCTAATTTGTAATTGGGAACATTTGAAATAGCATTTCGAAAAAGTCGTTGATTTATGTGAAAGATCGGAGCGTTACATATATGTAACACTAGCGTTTAATGGGTTAATGAAGTTTACATAAAGCCTTAACGGCATAACGGCGGTATATTTATATGAATTCCGTTATCTTAAATTTAGGTATAAAGTCGATTTTGTTGTACATTCGCATTTAGCAATCGATATCGAAATGCTTCAAATAACTAGTGTAACATATCTAAGTTAATAAACCTTCTGAAGTTAACATAAAGCCATAACGGCATAACGGCAGTGCATTTAGAGGAATTCCGTAATCTTATAGTTAGGTATAAAGTCGATTTTCTTGTATATACTCATTTAGCAATCGATATCGAAATGCTTCAAATAACTGGTTTAGCACATTTAAGTTAATTAACCTTCTTTATCTTAATGAAGTTTACATAAAGCCTTAACGGCATAACGGCGGTATATTTATATGAATTCCGTTATCTTATATTTAGGTATAAAGTCGATTTTGTTGTACATACGCATTTAGCAATCGATATCGAAATGCTTCAAATCATTCGTTTAACATATTTAAGTTAATTAACCTTCTTTAACGTATTGAAGTTGATTTAAAGCCATGGCAGCATAACGACAATACATTTGGAAGAATTCCGTAGTCTTATATTTATGCATAAAGTTGATTTTCTTGTATATACACATTTAGCAATCGATATCGAAATGCTTCAAATCATTAGTTTAACATATTTAAGTTAATAAACCTTCTTTAACGAACGGAAGTTTGCTTAAAGCCATGGCGGCATAACGGCAGTGCATTTAGAAGAATTCCGTAATCTTATATTTAGGTATAAAGTCGATTTTGTTGTATATAAACATTAGTTTAACATATTAAAGTTAATTAACCTTCTTTAACGTATTGAAGTTGATATAAAGCCATGGCGGCATAACGACAGTAGATTTGGAAGAAACCCGTAATCTTGTATTTAGGTATAAAGTCGATTTTGTTGTATATACACATTAAGCAATCGATATCGAAATGCTTCAAATCATTATTTTAACATATTTAAGTTAATTAGCCTTCTTTATCTTACTGAAGTTTACATAACGCCAAAACGGTATAACGGCAGTGCATTTGGAAGAATTTCGTGATCTTATATTCAGGTAAAAAGTCGATTTTCTTGTATATACACATTTATCTATCGATATCGAAATTCTTCAAATTATTCGTTTAACATATTTAAGTTAGTTAACCTTCTTTAGCGATCTGAAGTTGGCATATAGCCATGGCGGCATAACGGCAGTGCATGTAGAAGAATTCCGTAATCTTATATTTAGGTATAAAGTCGATTTTCTTGTATATACACATTTAGCTAACGATATCGAAATGCTTCATATCATTAGTTTAACATATTAAGTTAATAAACGCTTTTTAGCTTACTAAAGTCTACATAAAGCCTTAACGGTATAACGGCAGTGCAGTTAGAAGAATTCCGTAATGTTACAATTTATATTTAGGTATAAAGTGGATTTTCTTGTATTTACACATTTAGCAATCGATATCGAAATGCTTCAGATAACTGGTTTAGCATACTTAATTTAATTAACCTTCTTTATCTTACTGAAGTTTACATAAAGCCATAACGGCAGTATATTTATATGAGTTCCGTTATCTTATATTTAGGTATAAAGTCGATTTTCTTGTATATACACATTTAGCGATCGATATCGAGATGCTTCAACTCATTAGTTTAACATATTTATTTTAATAAACCTCCTTTAACGATCTGAAGTTGGCATAAAGCTATGGCGGCATAACGGCATTGCAAGTAGAAGAATTCCGTTATCTTATATTTAGGTATAAAGTCGATTTTCTTGACCAGTTATTCGAAGCATTTCGATATCGATTTCTTAATGCATATATACCAGAAAATCGACTTTATACCTAAATATAAGACTACGGAATTCTTCGAAATGTACTGTCGTTATGCCGCCATGGCTTTATATCAACTTCAATACGTTAAAGAAGGTTTATTAACTTAAATATGTTAAACTAATGATTTGAAGCATTTCGATATCGATTGCTAAATGCGTATATACAACAAAATCGACTTTATACCTAAATATAAGATAACGAAATTCTTCTAAATGCACTGTCGTTATGCCGCCATGGCTTTATATCACCTTCATTACGTTAAGGAAGGTTAACTAACTTAAATATGTTAAACTAATGATTTGAAGATTTTCGGTATCGATTGCTAAATGTGTAAGTGCAACAAAATCGACTTTATACCTAAATATAAGATAACGGAATTCTTCTAAATGCACTGTCGTTATGCCGCCATGGCTTTATATCACCTTCATTACGTTCAGGAAGGTTAACTATTTTAAATATTTTAAACTAATGATTTGAAGATTTTCGATATCGATTGCTAAATGTGTAAATACAAGAAAATCGACTATATACCTAAATATAAGATTACGAAACTCTTCTACCTGCACTGTCGTTATGCCGCCATGGCTTTATATCACCTTCGCTACGTTAAGGAAGGTTTACTAACTTAAATATGTTAAACTAATGATTTGAAGATTTTCGATATCGATTGCTAAATGTGTAAATACAAGAAAATCGAATATATACCTAAATATAAGATTACGAAACTCTTCTACCTGCACTGTCGTTATGCCGCCATGGCTTTATATCACCTTAATTACGTTAAGGAAGGTTAACTAACTTAAATATGTTAAACTAATGATTTGAAGATTTTCGATATCGATTGCTAAATGTGTAAATACAAGAAAATCGACTATATACCTAAATAAAAGATTACGAAACTCTTCTACCTGCACTGTCGTTATGCCGCCATGGCTTTATATCACCTTCATTACGTTAAAGAAGGTTAATTAACTTAAATATGTTAAACTAATGATTTGAAGCATTTCGATATCGATAGCTAAATGTGTGTATACAAGAAAATCGACTTTATACATAAATATAAGACTACCTAATTCTTCCAAATGTATTGTCGTTATGTCGCCATGGCTTTATGCCAACTTCCGTTCGTTAAAGAAGGTTTATTAACCTAAATATGTTAAAGTAATGATTTGAAGCATTTCGATATCGATTGCTAAATGTGTATATACAAGAAAATCGACTTTATACCTAAATATAAGATAACTGAATTCTTCTAAATGCACTGCCGTTATGCCGTTAAGGCTTTATGTAGACTTCAGTGCGCTAAAGAAGTTTTATTAACTTAAATATGTTAAACAAATGATTTGAAGCATTTCGGTATCGATTGCTAAATGTGTATATAAAAGAAAATCGGCTTTATAATTAAATATAATATAACGGAATTATTCTACATGCACTGCCCTTATGCCGCCATTGCTTTGTGCCAAATTCAGTTCGTTAAAGAAGGTTTTTTAACTTAAATATGTTAAACTAATGAGGCGAAGCATCTCGATATCGATTGCTAAATATGTATATACAAAAAAATCGACTTTATACCTAAATATAAGTTTACGGAATTCTTCCAAATGCACTGCCGTTGTACCGTTATGGCTTTATGTAAACTTCAGTAAGATAAAGAAGGTTAGTTAACTGAAATATGTTAAACTAATGATTTGAAGCATTTCGATATCGATTGCTAAATGTGTATATACAACAAAATCGACTTTATACCTAAATATAAGATAACGGAATTCTTCTAAATGCACTGCCGTTATGCCGCCATGGCTTTATGTCAACTTCAATACGTTAAAGAAGGTTAATTAACTTAAATATGTTAAACTAATGATTTGAAGCATTTCGATATCGATTGCTAAATGTGTATATACAAGAAAGTCGAATTTATACCTAAACATAAGATTACGGAATTCTTCCAAATGTACGGTCGTTATGCCGCCATAGCTTTATATCAACTTCAATACGTTAAAGAAGGTTAATTAACTTAAATGTGTTAAACTAATGATTTGAAGCATTTCGATATCGATTGCTATATGTATATATACAACAAAATCGATTTTATACCTAAATATAAGATAACGGAATTCTTCTAAATGCACTGCCGTTATGCCGCCATGGCTTTATGTCAACTTTAATACGTTAAAGAAGGTTAATTAACTTAAATGTGTTAAACTAATGATTTGAAGCATTTCGATATCGATTGCTATATGTATATATACAACAAAATCGACTTTATACCTAAATATAAGATAACGGAATTCTTCTAAATGCACTGCCGTTATGCCGCCGTGGCTATATGCCAACTTCAGATCGCTAAAGAAGGTTAATTAACTTAGATATGTTAAACTAATGATTTGAAGCATTTCGTTATCGATTGTTTAATGTATATATACAAGAAAATCGACTTTATACCTAAATATAAATCTGCGGAATTCTTCCAAATGTACTGTCGTTACGCCGCTATGGTTTTATATCAACTTCAATACGTTAAAGAAGGTTAATTAACTTAAATATGTTAACCTAATGATTTGAAGCATTTCGATATCGATTGCTTAATGCGTATATACAACAAAATCTACTTTATACCTAAATATAACATAACGGAATTCTTCTAAATGCACTGTCGTTATGCCGCCATGGCTTTATATCACCTTCATTACGTTAAGGAAGGTTAACTAACTTAAATATGTTAAACTAATGATTTGAAGATTTTCGATATCGATTGCTAAATGTGTAAATACAAGAAAATCGACTATATACTTAAATATAAGATTACGAAACTCTTCTACCTGCACTGTCGTTATGCCGTCATGGCTTTATATCACCTTCATCACGTTGAGGAAGGTTAACTAACTTAAATATGTTAAACTAATGATTTGAAGATTTTCGATATCGATTGCTAAATGTGTAAATACAAGAAAATCGACTTTATACCTAAATATAAGATAACGGAATTCATATAAATATACTGCCGTTATGCCGTGATGGCTTTATGTAAACTTCAGTAAGATTAAGAAGGTTAATTAACTTAAATATTCTAAACCAGTTATTTGAAGCATTTCGATATCGCTTGCTAAATGTGTATATACAAGAAAATCGGCTTTATAATTAAATATAAGATAACGGAATTATTCTACATGCACTGCCCTTATGCCGCCATAGCTTTGTGCCAACTTCAGTTCGTTAAAGAAGGTTTATTAACTTAAATATGTTAAACTAATGAGGTGAAGCATCTCGATATCGATTGCTTAATATGTATATAAAACAAAATCGACTTTATACCTAAATATAAGATAACGGAATTCTTCTACATGCACTGTCGTTATGCCGCCATGGCTTTATATCACCTTCATTACGTTCAGGAAGGTTAACTATTTTAAATATGTTAAACTAATGATTTGAAGATTTTCGATATCGATTGCTAAATGTGTAAATACAAGAAAATCGACTATATACCTAAATATAAGATTACGAAACTCTTCTACCTGCACTGTCGTTATGCCGCCATGGCTTTATATCACCTTCGCTACGTTAAGGAAGGTTTACTAACTTAAATATGTTAAACTAATGATTTGAAGATTTTCGATATCGATTGCTAAATGTGTAAATACAAGAAAATCGAATATATACCTAAATATAAGATTACGAAACTCTTCTACCTGCACTGTCGTTATGCCGCCATGGCTTTATATCACCTTAATTACGTTAAGGAAGGTTAACTAACTTAAATATGTTAAACTAATGATTTGAAGATTTTCGATATCGATTGCTAAATGTGTAAATACAAGAAAATCGACTATATACCTAAATATAAGATTACGAAACTCTTCTACCTGCACTGTCGTTATGCCGCCATGGCTTTATATCACCTTCATTACGTTAAAGAAGGTTAATTAACTTAAATATGTTAAACTAATGATTTGAAGCATTTCGTTGTCGATTACTAAATGTGTATATACAAGAAAACCGACATTATACCTAAATATAAGACTACGGACTTCTTCTAAATGCACTGCCGTTATGCCGGCATGGCTTTATATCAACTTCAATAGCTTGGAAGATGATGAACGTCCTGGGCGTCCAAAAGCTGTAACCACTAACGATAACATCGCTAAAGTTCATCAATTGGTATTAGACGACCGCCGGATTAAAGTTAAGGAAATAGCTGAGATTATGAAGATGTCAAAAGAACGAGTTTGTCACATATTAAACCAAGATTTGGGCATGAGAAAGCTATGTATGTAAAACTAATGATTTGAAGCATTTCGTTATCGATTACTAAATGTGTATATACAAGAAAGTCGAACTTATACCTAAACATAAGATTACGGAATTCTTCCAAATGTACGGTCGTTATGCCGCCATAGCTTTATATCAACTTCAATACGTTAAAGAAGGTTAATTAACTTAAATGTGTTAAACTAATGATTTGAAGCATTTCGATATCGATTGCTATATGTATATATACAACAAAATCGATTTTATACCTAAATATAAGATAACGGAATTCTTCTAAATGCACTGCCGTTATGCCGCCATGGCTTTATGTCAACTTTAATACGTTAAGGAAGGTAAACTAACTTAAATATGTTAAACTAATAATTTGAAGATTTTCGATATCGATTGCTAAATGTGTAAGTACAACAAAATCGACTTTATACCTAAATATAAGATAACGGAATTCTTCTACATGCACTGTCGTTATGCCGCCATGGCTTTATATCACCTTCATTACGTTCAGGAAGGTTAACTATTTTAAATATGTTAAACTAATGATTTGAAGCATTTCGATATCGATTGCTAAATGTGTATATACAACAAAATCGACTTTATACCTAAATATAAGATAACGGAATTCTTCTAAATGCACTGCCGTTATGCCGCCATGGCTTTATGTCAACTTCAATACGTTAAAGAAGGTTAATTAACTTAAATATGTTAAACTAATGATTTGAAGCATTTCGATATCGATTGCTAAATGTGTATATACAAGAAAGTCGAATTTATACCTAAACATAAGATTACGGAATTCTTCCAAATGTACGGTCGTTATGCCGCCATAGCTTTATATCAACTTCAATACGTTAAAGAAGGTTAATTAACTTAAATGTGTTAAACTAATGATTTGAAGCATTTCGATATCGATTGCTATATGTATATATACAACAAAATCGATTTTATACCTAAATATAAGATAACGGAATTCTTCTAAATGCACTGCCGTTATGCCGCCATGGCTTTATGTCAACTTTAATACGTTAAAGAAGGTTAATTAACTTAAATATGTTAAACTAATGATTTGAAGCATTTCGGTATCGATTGCTAAATGTATATATACAAGAAAATCGACTTTATACCTAAATATAAGATAACGGAATTCTTCTAAATGCTCTGCCGTTATGCCGTTAAGGCTTTATGTAGACATCAGTAAGATAGAGAGGGTTAATTAACTTAAATATGTTAAACTAATGATTTGAAGCATTTCGACATCGATTGCTAAATGTGTACATACAAGAAAATTGACTTTATACCTAAATATAAGAATACGGAATTCTTCTAAACGCACTGCAGTTATACCGTTAAGGCTTTATGTAAATTTCAGTACGTTAAAGAAGGTTAATTTACTTAAATATGCTAAACTAATGATTTGAAGCATTTCGATATCGATTGCTAAATGTGTATGTACAAGAAAATCGATTTTATACCTAAATATAAGATAACGGAATTCTTCTAAATGCTCTGCCGTTATGCCGTTAAGGCTTTATGTAGACTTCAGTAAGATAGAGAGGGTTAATTAACTTAAATATGTTAAACTAATGATTTGAAGCATTTCGACATCGATTGCTAAATGTGTACATACAAGAAAATTGACTTTATACCTAAATATAAGAATACGGAATTCTTCTAAATGCACTGCAGTTATACCGTTAAGGCTTTATGTAAATTTCAGTACGTTAAAGAAGGTTAATTTACTTAAATATGCTAAACTAATGATTTGAAGCATTTCGATATCGATTGCTAAATGTGTATGTACAAGAAAATCGATTTTATACCTAAGTAAAAGATTACATAATTCACCCAAATATATTCTGCCCTTATGCCGTTATGGCTTTATGTAAACTTCAGTAAGATAAAAAAGGTTAATTAACTTTAATATGTTAAACTAATGATTTGAAGCATTTCGATATCGATTGCTAAATCTGTATATACAAGAAAATCGACTTTATCCTTAATTACACTGCAGTTATACCGTTAAGGCTTTACATAAATTTCAGTACGTTAAAGAAGTTTAATTTACTTAAATATGCTAAACTAATGATTTGAAGCATTTCGATATCGATTGCTAAATGTGTATGTACAAGAAAATCGATTTTATACCTAAGTAAAAGATTACAGAATTCACCCAAATATATACTGCCGTTATGCCGTTATGGCTTTATGTAAACTTCAGTAAGATAAAAAGGTTAATTAACTTAAATATGTAAAACTAATGATTTGAAGCATTTCGATATCGATTGCCAAATGTGTATATACAAGAAAATCGACTTTATACCTAAATATAAGATTACGGAATTCTTCTAAATGCACTGTCGTTATGCCGCCATGGCTTTGTATCACCTTCAATACGTTAAAGAAGGTTTATTAACTTAAATATGTTACACTAATAATTTGAAGCATTTCGATATCGATTGCTAAATGTGTATATACAAGAAAATCGATTTCATAGCTAAGATTACGTAGTTCTTCTTAATGCACTGCCGTTATGCCGCTAAGGCTTTTGTAGACTTCAGTAAGATAAAGAGCGTTAATTAACTTAAATACGAGGGCCGTCTGATAAATAACCGACCTCAACGTAAAGCTAGCGGTACCTCTGAAAAAAGTTTCTACTTCAAAGTGTGCATATCATAATTTCTACTCGCCAAAATTTCGGAAATTTATCTTGCGCAATTATCTGTTGACAGTCGTTTTTGTGAGCCTATTTCGGTGATTTCCCCAAAATGGAAAAGATTGAATATCGAGCTGTAATTAAATTTTTATTTTTGAATGGCAATACGCTTTCACAAATCAAAGATGAGTTGGACTCTGTGTACGGTGACTCTGCACCATCGTTTATCACCATAAAATTTTGGGCAGATGAATTTAAACGTGGTCGCAGGAGCTTGGAAGATGATGAACGTCCTGGGCGTCCAAAAGCTGTAACCACTAACGATAACATCGCTAAAGTTCATCAATTGGTATTAGGCGACCGCCGGATTAAAGTTAAGGAAATAGCTGAGATTATGAAGATGTCAAAAGAACGAGTTTGTCACATATTAAACCAAGATTTGGGCATGAGAAAGCTGTCCGCGCGTTGGGTGCCGCGGTTGCTTACGCTAGACCACAAACGTGCGCGCATGAACATTTCCAGCGCACTGTTGGCTCAGTTTAGAGGCAATACGACCAAGTTTTGGCGCCGATTGATAACTGTAGACGAAACTTGGATTCATCATTATACGCTCGAAACAAAAATCCAATCTAAGCAGTGGATTGAAAAGGGGGAACCGGCCCCAAAAAAACCTAAAGCTGTGTATTCGGCTGGGAAAGTGACGGCGAGTGTTTTTTGGGACAGCCATGGAATTATATTTATTGGCTATCTTGAAAAAGGAAAAACTATAAGAGGAGCATACTACGCATCATTATTGGACAAGCTAAAGGAAGAAATTTCGAAAGATCATCCACATTTGCAAACAAAGAAAGTCTTGTTCCACCAAGACAACGCACCATCTCACACCTCAACAGTCGCCATGACGAAAGTCCACGAATTGCGGTTCGAACTGCTTGACCATCCACCTTATTCACCGGATCTAGAACCAAGCGACTTTTTTTGTTTCCTCAAATTAAAACTGCGCTCGGCGGCCAGAGATTTTCGTCAAATGAGGAGGCAATCCCTTTCGTGAACTCGTATTTTGCAGACAAAGACGCCAAGTACTATTTGGAAGGGTTGCAGAGATGGGAGCATCGCTGGAAGAAGTGTGTGGAGTTGCAAGGAGACTATGTAGAAAAATAAAAAAAACATTGTGAAAAAGTCGCGTGCATGATGGTTACGTCGGTTATTTATCAGACAGCCCTCGTTTGTTAAACTAATGATTTGAAGCATTTCGATATCGATTGCTAAATGTGTATGTACAACAAAATCGACTTTATACCTAAATATAAGATTACGGAATTCTTCCAAATGCACTGCCGTTACGGCTTTATATCAACTTTAATACGTCAAAGAAGGTTAATTAACTTAAATATGTTAAACTAATGATTTGAAGCATTTCGATATCGATTGCAAAATGTGTATATACAAGAAAATCGATTTTATACCTAAATATAAGATTACGGAATTCTTCCAAATGCACTGCCGTTATGGCTTTATATCAACTTCAATACGTTAAAGAAGGTTAATTAACTTAAATATGTAAAACTAATGATTTGAAGCATTTCGTTGTCGATTACTAAATGTGTATATACAAGAAAACCGACATTATACCTAAATATAAGACTACGGACTTCTTCTAAATGCACTGCCGTTATGCCGGCATGGCTTTATATCAACTTCAATAGCTTGGAAGATGATGAACGTCCTGGGCGTCCAAAAGCTGTAACCACTAACGATAACATCGCTAAAGTTCATCAATTGGTATTAGACGACCGCCGGATTAAAGTTAAGGAAATAGCTGAGATTATGAAGATGTCAAAAGAACGAGTTTGTCACATATTAAACCAAGATTTGGGCATGAGAAAGCTATGTATGTAAAACTAATGATTTGAAGCATTTCGTTATCGATTACTAAATGTGTATATACAAGAAAACCGACTTTATACCTAAATATAAGACTACGGACTTCTTCTAAATGCACTGCCGTTATGCCGGCATTGCTTTATATCAACTTCAATACGTTAAAGAAGGTTAATTAACTTAAGTATGTTAAACAAATGATTTGAAGCATTTCGATATCGCTTGCTAAATGTGTACATACAAGAAAATCAAATTTATACCTAAATATAAGATAACGGAATTCTTCTAAATGCACTGCCGTTATGCCGTTAAGGCTTTATGTAGACTTCAGTAAGACAGAGAGGGTTAATTAACTTGAATATGTTAAACTAATGATTTGAAGCATTTCGATATCGATTGCTAAATATGTAAATACAAGAAAATTGACTTTATACCTAAATATAAGATCACGGAATTCTTCTAAATGCACTGCAGTTATACCGTTAAGGCTTTTTGTTAACTTCAGTGCGTTAAAGAAGCTTTATTGACTTTAATATATTAAACTAATGATTTGAAGCATTTCGATATCGATTGCTAAATGAGTATATACACGAAAATCTTCTTTATACCTAAATATAAGATTACGTAATTCTTCTAAATGCACTGCCGTTATGCCGTTAAGGCTTTTGTAGACTTCAGCAAAATAAAGATGTTTAATTAACTTAAATATAGTAAACTAATGGTTTGAAGCATTACGATATCGCTTGCTAAATGTGTACATACAAGAAAATCAAATTTATACCTAAATAGAAGATTACGTAATTCTTCTAAATGCACTGCCGTTATGCCGTTAAGGCTTTTGTAGACTTCAGCAAAATAAACATGTTTAATTAACTTAAATATGTTAAACTAATGATTTGAAGAATTTCGATATCGATTGCTAAATGTGTATGTACAACAAAATCGACTTTATACCTAAATATAAGATTACGGAATTCTTCTAAATGAACTGCCGTTATGCCGCCATAGCTTTATATCAACTTCAATACGTTAAAGAAGGTTAATTAACTTAAATGTGTTAAACTAATGATTTGAAGCATTTCGATATCGATTGCTATGTGTATGTATACAACAAAATCGATTTTATACCTAAATATAAGATAACGGAATTCTTCTAAATGCACTGCCGTTATGCCGCCATGACTTTATGTCAACTTTAATACGTTAAAGAAGGTTAATTAACTTAAATATGTTAAACTAATGATTTGAAGCATTTCGGTATCGATTGCTAAATGTGTATATACAAGAAAGTCGACTTTATACCTTAGTATAAGCTAACGGAGTTCTTCTAAAGAAGCTATATTAACTTAAATATGTTAAACTAATGATTTAAAGCATTTCGATATCGATTGCTAAATGAGTATTTACAAAAAAATCGACTTTATACCTAAATATAAGACTACAGAATTCTTCCAAGTGCACTGCCGTTATACCGTTATGGCTTTATGTATACTTCAGTAAGATAAAGAAGGTTAATTAACTTAAATATGTTAAACTAATAACTTGAAGCATTTCGTTATCGATTGCTAAATATGTAAATACAAGAAAATCGACTTTATACCTAAATATAAAATTACGGAATTCTTGTAAATGCACTGCCGTTATGCCGCCATGGCTTTATATTAACTTCAATACGTTAAAGAAGGTTAATTAACTTAAATATGTTACACTAATAATTTGAAGCATTTCGATATCGATTGCTAAATGTGTATATACAAGAAAATCGAATTCATAGCTAAGATTACGTAGTTCTTCCTAATGCACTGCCGTTATGCCGCTAAGGCTTTTGTAGACTTCAGTAAGATAAAGAGCGTTAATTAACTTAAATACGAGGGCCGTCTGATAAATAACCGACCTCAACGTAAAGCTAGCGGTACCTCTGAAAAAAGTTTCTACTTCAAAGTGTGCATATCATAATTTCTACTCGCCAAAATTTCGGAAATTTATCTTGCGCAAATATCTGTTGACAGTCGTTTTTGTGAGTCTATTTCGGTGATTTCCCCAAAATGGAAAAGATTGAATATCGAGCTGTAATTAAATTTTTATTTTTGAATGGCAATACGCTTTCACAAATCAAAGATGAGTTGGACTCTGTGTACGGTGACTCTGCACCATCGTTTATCACCATAAAATTTTGGGCAGATGAGTTTAAACGTGGTCGCAGGAGCTTGGAAGATGATGAACGTCCTGGGCGTCCAAAAGCTGTAACCACTAACGATAACATCGCTAAAGTTCATCAATTGGTATTAGACGACCGCCGGATTAAAGTTAAGGAAATAGCTGAGATTATGAAGATGTCAAAAGAACGAGTTTGTCACATATTAAACCAAGATTTGGGCATGAGAAAGCTGTCCGCGCGTTGGGTGCCGCGGTTGCTTACGCTAGACCACAAACGTGCGCGCATGAACATTTCCAGCGCACTGTTGGCTCAGTTTAGAGGCAATACGACCAAGTTTTGGCGCCGATTGATAACTGTAGACGAAACTTGGATTCATCATTATACGCTGGAAACAAAAATCCAATCTAAGCAGTGGATTGAAAAAGGGGAACCGGCCCCAAAAAAACCTAAAGCTGTGTATTCGGCTGGGAAAGTGACGGCGAGTGTTTTTTGGGACAGCCATGGAATTATATTTATTGGCTATCTTGAAAAAGGAAAAACTATAAGAGGAGCATACTACGCATCATTATTGGACAAGCTAAAGGAAGAAATTTCGAAAGATCATCCACATTTGCAAACAAAGAAAGTCTTGTTCCACCAAGACAACGCACCATCTCACACCTCAACAGTCGCCATGACGAAAGTCCACGAATTGCGGTTCGAACTGCTTGACCATCCACCTTATTCACCGGATCTAGAACCAAGCGACTTTTTTTGTTTCCTCAAATTAAAACTGCGCTCGGCGGCCAGAGATTTTCGTCAAATGAGGAGGCAATCCCTTTCGTGAACTCGTATTTTGCAGACAAAGACGCCAAGTACTATTTGGAAGGGTTGCAGAGATGGGAGCATCGCTGGAAGAAGTGTGTGGAGTTGCAAGGAGACTATGTAGAAAAATAAAAAAAACATTGTGAAAAAGTCGCGTGCATGATGGTTACGTCGGTTATTTATCAGACAGCCCTCGTTTGTTAAACTAATGATTTGAAGCATTTCGATATCGATTGCTAAATGTGTATGTACAACAAAATCGACTTTATACCTAAATACAAGATTACGGAATTCTTCCAAATGCACTGCCGTTACGGCTTTATATCAACTTTAATACGTCAAAGAAGGTTAATTAACTTAAATATGTTAAACTAATGATTTGAAGCATTTCGATATCGATTGCAAAATGTGTATATACAAGAAAATCGATTTTATACCTAAATATAAGATTACGGAATTCTTCCAAATGCACTGCCGTTATGGCTTTATATCAACTTCAATACGTTAAAGAAGGTTAATTAACTTAAATATGTAAAACTAATGATTTGAAGCATTTCGTTGTCGATTACTAAATGTGTATATACAAGAAAACCGACATTATACCTAAATATAAGACTACGGACTTCTTCTAAATGCACCGCCGTTATGCCGGCATGGCTTTATATCAACTTCAATAGCTTGGAAGATGATGAACGTCCTGGGCGTCCAAAAGCTGTAACCACTAACGATAACAACGCTAAAGTTCATCAATTGGTATTAGACGACCGCCGGATTAAAGTTAAGGAAATAGCTGAGATTATGAAGATGTCAAAAGAACGAGTTTGTCACATATTAAACCAAGATTTGGGCATGAGAAAGCTATGTATGTAAAACTAATGATTTGAAGCATTTCGTTATCGATTACTAAATGTGTATTTACAAGAAAACCGACTTTATACCTAAATATAAGACTACGGACTTCTTCTAAATGCACTGCCGTTATGCCGGCATGGCTTTATATCAACTTCAATACGTTAAAGAAGGTTTATTAACTTAAGTATGTTAAACAAATGATTTGAAACATTTCGATATCGCTCGCTAAATGTGTACATACAAGAAAATCAAATTTATACCTAAATATAAGATAACGGAATTCTTCTAAATGCACTGCCGTTATGCCGTTAAGGCTTTATGTAGACTTCAGTAAGACAGAGAGGGTTAATTAACTTGAATATGTTAAACTAATGATTTGAAGCATTTCGATATCGATTGCTAAATATGTAAATACAAGAAAATTGACTTTATACCTAAATATAAGAATACGGAATTCTTCTAAATGCACTGCAGTTATACCGTTAAGGCTTTTTGTTAACTTCAGTGCGTTAAAGAAGCTTTATTGACTTTAATATATTAAACTAATGATTTGAAGCATTTCGATATCGATTGCTAAATGAGTATATACACGAAAATCTTCTTTATACCTAAATATAAGATTACGTAATTCTTCTAAATGCACTGCCGTTATGCCGTTAAGGCTTTTGTAGACTTCAGCAAAATAAAGATGTTTAATTAACTTAAATATAGTAAACTTATGATTTGAGGCATTACGATATCGATTGCTAAATGTGTATATACAACAAAATCGACTTTATACTTAAATATAAGATTACGGAATTCTTCTACATGCACTGCCGTTATGCCGCCATGGCTTTATGTTAACTTCAGTGCGTTAAAGAAGCTTTATTAACTTAAATATATTAAACTAATGATTTGAAGCATTTCGATATCGATTGCTAAATGAGTATATACAATAAAACCGACTTTATACCTAAATATAAGATTACGGAATTCTTCTTCATGCACTGCAGTTATACCGTTAAGGCTTTATGGAGACATCAGTGCGTTTAAGAAGGTATATTAACTTAAATATGTTAAACTAATGATTTGAAGCATGTCGATACAAGAAAATCGACTTTATACATAAATATAAGATAACGTAATTCTTCTAAATACACTGTCGTTATGCCGTTATGGCTTTATATAAATTTCAGTACGTTAAAGAAGTTTAATTTACTTAAATATGCTAAACTAATGATTTGAAGCATTTCGATATTGATTGCCAAATGTGTATGTACAAGAAAATCGATTTTATACCTAAATATAAGATAACGGAATTCAGCCAAGCATACTGCCGTTATGCCGTTATGGCTTTATGTAAACTTCAGTAAGATAGAGGGGGCTAATTAACCTAAATATGCTAAACCAGTTATATGAAGCATTTCGATATCGATCGCTTAATGTGTATATACAACAAAATCGACTTTATGCCTAAATATAAGATTACGGAATTCTTCTAAATGCACTGCCGTTATGTCGCCATGGCTTTATGCCAACTTCCGTTCGTTAAAGAAGCTTTATTAACGTAAATATGTTAAAGTAATGATTTGAAGCATTTCGATATCGATTGCTAAATATGTATATACAAGAAAATCGACTTTATACCTAAATAGAAGATAACTGAATTCTTCTAAATGCACTGCCGTTATGCCGTTATGGCTTTATGTTAACTTCAGTTCGTTAAAGAAGGTTTATTAACTTATATATGTTAAACTAATGATTTGAAGCATTTCGATATCGATTGCTAAATGTGTATATACAAGAAAATCGAATTTATACTTAAACATAAGATTACGGAATTCTTCCAAATGTACTGTCGTTATGCCGCCATGGCTTTATATCAACTTCAATGCGTTAAAGGAGGTTAATTAACTTAAATATGTTAAACTAATGACTTGAAGCATTTCGATATCGATTGCTTAATGCGTATATTTATACAACAAAATCGACTTTATACCTAAATATAAGATTGCGGAATTCTTCTAAATGAACTGCCGTTATGCCGCCGTGGCTTTATATCAACTTCAATACGTTAAAAAAGGTTAATTAACTTAAATATGTTAAACTAATGATTTAAAGCATTTCGATATCGATTGCTATATGTATATATACAACAAAATCGACTTTATACCTAAATATAAGATAACGGAATTCTTCTAAATGCACTGCCGTTATGCCGCCATGGCTTTATGTCAACTTCAATACGTTAAAGAAGGTTAATTAACTTAAATATGTTAAACGAATGATTTGAAGCATTTCGGTATCGATTGCTAAATGTGTATATACAAGAAAATCGACTTTATACCTTAGTATAAGCTAACGGAGTTCTTCTAAAAAGCTTTATTAACTTAAATATGTTAAACTAATGATTTAAAACATTTCGATATCGATTGCAAAATGAGTATATACAAGAGAATCGACTTTATACCTAAATATATGATTACGGAATTCTTCCAAGTTCACTGCCGTTATACCGTTATGGCTTTATGTAAACTTCAGTAAGATTAAGAAGGTTAATTAACTTAAATATGTTAAACTAATGACTTGAAGCATTTCGTTATCGATTGCTAAAAGTGTATATACAAGAAAATCGACTTTATACCTAAATATAAAATTACGGAATTCTTCTAAATGCACAGCCGTTATGCCGCCATGGCTTTATATTAACTTCAACACGTTAAAGAAGGTTAATTAACTTAAATATGTTAAACTTATGATATGAAGCATTTCGATATCGATTGCTATATGTATATATACAAGAAAATCGACTTTATACCTAAATATAAGATAACGGTATTCTTCTAAATGCACTGTCGTTATGCCGTTAAGGCTTTATGTAGACTTCAGTAAGATAGAGAGGGTTAATTAACTTAAATATGTTAAACTAATAATTGGAAGCATTTCAAAATCGATTGCTAAATAAATATAAATTTCAGTACGTTAAAGAAGTTTAATTTACTTAAATATGCTAAACTAATGATTTGAAGCATTTCGATATCGATTGCTAAATGTGTATGTACAAGAAAATCGATTTTATACCTAAGTAAAAGATTACATAATTCACCCAAATATATACTGCCGTTATGCCCTTATGGCTTTTGTAGACTTCAGTGAGATAAAGAGGATTAATTAACTTAAATATGTTAAACTAATGATTTGAAGCATTTCGATATCGATTGCTGAATTTTTATATAAAAGAAAATCGACTTTATACCAAAATATAAGACTACGGAATTCTTCCAAATGTACTAACGTTATGCCGCCATGGCTTTATATCAACTTCAATACGTTAAAGAAGCTTAATTAACTTAAATATGTTAAACTAATGATTTGAAGCATTTCGATATCGCTTGCTAAATGTGTATATAAATGAAAATCGAATTTATACCCAAACAAGGTTACGGAATTCTTCCAAATGTGCTGTCGTTATGCCGCCATGGCTTTATATCAACTTCAATATGTTAAAGAAGGTTAATTAACTTAAATATGTTAAACTAATGATTTTAAGCATTTCGATATCGATTGCTAAATGCGTATATACAACAAAATCAACTTTATACCTAAATATAAGATTACGGAATTCTTCTAAATGCACTGTCGTTATGCCGCCCTGGCTTTATATCACCTTCATTACGTTAAAGAAGGTTAATTAACTTAAATATGTTAAACTAATGATTTGAAGATTTTCGATATCAATTGCTAAATGTGTAAATATAAGAAAATCGACTATATACCTAAATATAAGATTACGAAATTCTTCTACATGCACTGTCGTTATGCAGCCATGGCTTTATATCACCTTCATTACGTTAAAGAAGGTTAATTAACTTAAATATGTTAAACTAATGATTTGAAGCATTTCGATATCGATTGCTAAATGTGTATGTACAACAAAATCGTCTTTATACCTAAATATGTCAACTTCAGTTCGCTAAAGGAGGTTTATTAACTTAAATATGTTAAACCAGTTATCTGAAGCATTTCGATATCGATTGCGAAATATATATATACAAGAAAATCGAATTTATACCTAAATATAAGATTACGGAATTCTTCCACATGTAGTGCCGTTATACCGCCACGGCTTTATATCGCCTTCAATACGTTAAAGAAGGTTAATTATGTTAAATATGTTAAACTAATGGTTTGAAGCATTTCGATATCGATTGCTAAATGTGTATATACAAGAAAATCGACTTTATACCTAAATATAAGATTACGTAATTCTTCTAAATGCTTTGCCGTTATGCCGTTAAGGCGTTTGTGGACTTCAGTAAGATAAAGAGGGTTAATTAACTTAAATATGTTAAACTAATGATTTGAAGCATTTCGATATCGCTTGCTAAATGTGTACATACGAGATAATCAGATTTATACCTAAATATAAGATAACGGAATTCTTCTAAATGCACTGCCGTTATGCCGTTAAGGCTTTATGTAGACTTCAGTAAGACAGAGAGGGTTAATTAACTTGAATATGTTAAACCAGTTATTTGAAGCATCTCGATATCGATTGCTAAATATGTAAATACAAGAAAATCGACTTTATACCTAAATATAAGAATACGGAATTCTTCTAAATGCACTGCAGTTATACCGTTAAGGCTTTATGAAGACGTCAGTGCGTTAAAGAAGGTTTATTGACTTTAATATATTAAACTAATGATTTGAAGCATTTCGATATCGATTGCTAAATGAGTATATACACGAAAATCTTCTTTATATCTAAATATAAGATTACGTAATTCTTCTAAATGCACTGCCGTTATGCCGTTAAGGCTTTTGTAGACTTCAGTAAAATAAAGATGTTTAATTAACTCAAATATAGTAAACTAATGATTTGAAGCATTACGATATCGATTGCTAAATGTGTATATACAAGAAAATCGACTTTATACCTAAATATAAGATTACGTAATTCTTCTAAATGCTTTGCCGTTATGCCGTTAAGGCGTTTGTGGGCTTCAGTAAGATAAAGAGGGTTAATTAACTTAAATATGTTAAACTAATGACTAGAAGCATTTCGTTATCGATTGCTAAATATGTTAATACAAGAAAATCGACTTTATACCTAAATATAAAATTACGGAATTCTTCTAAATGCACTGCCGTTATGCCGCTATGGCTTTATATTAACTTCAATACGTTAAAGAAGGTTAATTAACTTAAATATGTTAAACTAATGATTTGAAGCATTTCGATATCGATTGCTATATGTATATATACAAGAAAATCGACTTTATACCTAAATATAAGATAACGGAATTCTTCTAAATGCACTGTCGTTATGCCGTTAAGGCTTTATGTAGACTTCAGTAAGATAGAGAGGGTTAATTAACTTAAATATGTTAAACTAATAATTGGAAGCATTTCAAAATCGATTGCTAAATAAATATAAATTTCGGTACGTTAAAGAAGTTTAATTTACTTAAATATGCTAAACTAATGATTTGAAGCATTTCGATATCGATTGCTTAAGGTGTATGTACAAGAAAATCGATTTTATACCCAAATATAAGACTACGGAATTCTTCCAAATGTACTAACGTTATGCCGCCATGGCTTTATATCACCTTCAATACGTTAAAGAAGGTTAATTACTTTAAATATGTTAAACTAATGGTTTGAAGCATTTCGATATCGATTGCTTAATGTGTAAATAAAAGAAAATCGACTTTATACCTAAAAATAAAATTATAACTTTACGGAATTATTCTAAATGCACTGGCGTTATACCGTTAAAGCTTTATGTAGACTTCAGTAAGCTAAAAAGCGTTTATTTTCTTAATATGTTAAACTAATGATTTGAAGCATTTCGATATCGATTGCTGAATTTGTATATACAAGAAAATCGACTTTATACCTAAATATAAGACTACGGAATTCTTCCAAATGTACTAACGTTATGCCGCCATGGCTTTATATCAACTTCAATACGTTAAAGAAACTTAATTAACTTAAATATGTTAAACTAATGATTTGAAGCATTTCGATATCGCTTGCTAAATGTGTACATACAAGAAAATCAAATTTATACTTAAATATAAGATAACGGAATTCTTCAAATGCACTGCCGTTATGCCGTTATGCCGTTAAGGCTTTATATAGACTTCAGTAAGACAGAGAGGGTTAATTAACTTGAATATGTTAAACTAATGATTTGAAGCATTCCGATATCGATTGCTAAATATGTAAATACAAGAAAATTGACTTTATACCTAAATATAAGAATACGGAATTCTTCTAAATGCACTGCAGTTATACCGTTAAGGCTTTTTGTTAACTTCAGTGCGTTAAGGAAGCTTTATTGACTTTAATATATTAAACTAATGATTTGAAGCATTTCGATATCGATTGCTAAATGAGTATATACACGAAAATCTTCTTTATACCTAAATATAAGATTACGTAATTCTTCTAAATGCACTGCCGTTATGCCGTTAAGGCTTTTGTAGACATCAGCAAAATAAAGATGTTTAATTAACTTAAATATAGTAAACTAATGATTTGAAGCATTACGATATCGATTGCTAAATGTGTATATACAACAAAATCGACTTTATACTTAAATATAAGATTACGGAATTCTTCTACATGCACTGCCGTTATGCCGCCATGGCTTTATGTTAACTTCAGTGCGTTAAAGAAGCTTTATTAACTTAAATATATTAAACTAATGATTTGAAGCATTTCGATATCGCTTGCTAAATGTGTACATACAAGAAAATCAAATTTATACCTAAATATAAGATAACGGAATTCTTCTAAATGCACTGCCGTTATGCCGTTAAGGCTTTATGTAGACTTCAGTAAGACAGAGAGGGTTAATTAACTTGAATATGTTAAACTAATGATTTGAAGCATTTCGATATCGATTGCTAAATATGTAAATACAAGAAAATTGACTTTATACCTAAATATAAGAATACGGAATTCTTCTAAATGCACTGCAGTTATACCGTTAAGGCTTTTTGTTAACTTCAGTGCGTTAAAAAAGCTTTATTGACTTTAATATATTAAACTAATGATTTGAAGCATTTCGATATCGATTGCTAAATGAGTATATACACGAAAATCTTCTTTATATCTAAATATAAGATTACGTAATTCTTCTAAATGCACTGCCGTTATGCCGTTAAGGCTTTTGTAGACTTCAGTAAAATAAAGATGTTTAATTAACTCAAATATAGTAAACTAATGATTTGAAGCATTTCGATATCGCTTGCTAAATGTGTATATACAAGAAAATCGAATTTAAACTTACACATAAGATTACGGAATTCTTCCAAATGTACTGTCGTTATGCCGTTATGGCTTTATATAAATTTCAGTACGTTAAAGAAGTTTAATTTACTTAAATATGCTAAATTAATGATTTGAAGCATTTCGATATTGATTGCTAAATTTGTATGTACAAGAAAATCGATTTTATACCTAAATAAAATTTTACGGAATTCAGCCAAACATACTGCCGTTATGCCGTTATGGCTTTATGTAAACTTCAGTAAGATAGAGGGGGCTAATTAACCTAAATATGCTAAACCAGTTATATGAAGCATTTCGATATCGATTGCTTAATGTGTATATATAAAAAAATCGACTTTATACCTAAATATAAGATTACGGAATTCTTCTAAATGCACTGCCGTTATCTCGCTATGGCTTTATGCCAACTTCCGTTCGTTAAAGAAGGTTTATTAACTTAAATATGTTAAAGTAATGATTTGAAGCATTTCGATATCGATTGCTAAATATGTATATACAAGAAAATCGACTTTATACCTAAATATAAGACAACTGAGTTCTTCTAAATGCACTGCCGATATGCCGTTGTGGCTTTATTTTAACTTCAGTTCGTTAAAGAAGGTTTATTAACTTAAATATGTTAAATTAATGATTTGAAGCATTTCGATATCGCTTGCTAAATGTGTATATACAAGAAAATTGAATTTATACCTTTGTATAAGCTAACGGAGTTCTTCTAAAAAGCTTTATTAACTTAAATATGTTAAACTAATGATTTAACGCATTTCGATATCGATTGCAAAATGAGTATATACAAGAAAATCGACTTTATACCTAAATATAAGATAACGGAGTTCTTCTAAATGCAGTGCAGTTATACCGTTAAGGCTTTATGTAGACTTCAGTGCGTTAAAGAAGGTTTATTAACTTAAGTATGTTAAACCAGTTATCTGAAGCATTTCGATATCGATCGCGAAATATATATATACAAGAAAATCGACTTTATACCTAAGTATAAGATTAGGGAATTCTTCCAAATGTACTGTCGTTAAGCCGCCATGGCTTTGTAACAACTTCAATACGTTAAAGAAGGTTAATTATTTTAAATATGTTAAACTTATGGTTTGAAACATTTCGATATCGACTGCTTAATGCATTAATACCAGAAAATCGACTTTATACCTAAATATGAGACTACGGAATTCTTCCAAATGTACTGTCGTTATGTCGCCATGGCTATATGCCAACTTCAGATCGTTAAAGAAGGTATTAACTTAAATATGTTAAACTTATGAGATGAAGCATTTCGATATCGATTGCTAAATGTGTATATACAACAAAATCGACTTTTTACCTTAATAGAAGATTACGGAATTCATCCAAATGCACTGCCGTTATACCGTTATGGCTTTATGTAAACTTCAGTAAGATAAAGAAGGTTAATTAACTTAAATATGTAAAACTAATGATTTGAAGCATTTCGTTATCGATTACTAAATGTGTATATACAAGAAAACCGACTTTTACCTAAATATAAGACTACGGACTTCTCCTAAATGCACTGCCGTTATGCCGGCATGGCTTTATATCAACTTCAATACGTTAAAGAAGGTTAATTAACTTAAGTATGTTAAACTAATGATTTGAAGCATTTCGATATCGCTTGCTAAATGTGTACATACAAGAAAATCAAATTTTTACCTAAATATAAGATAACGGAACTTTTCTAAATGCACTGCCGTTATGCCGTTAAGGCTTTATGTAGACTTCAGTAAGACAGAGAGGGTTAATTAACTTGAATATCGATTTCGATATCGATTGCTAAGTATGTAAATACACTGCAATTATACCGTTAAGGCTTTTTGTTAACTTCAGTGCGTTAAAGAAGCTTTATTGACTTTAATATATTAAACTAATGATTTGAAGCATTTCGATATCGATTGCTAAATGAGTATATACACGAAAATCGACTTTATACCTAAATATAAGATTACGTAATTCTTCTAAATGCACTGCCGTTATGCCGTTAAGTCTTTTGTAGACTTCAGCAAAATAAAGATGTTTAATTAACTTAAATATAGTAAACTAATGATTTGAAGCATTACGATATCGATTGCTAAATGTGTATATACAACAAAATCGACTTTATACTTAAATATAAGATTACGGAATTCTTCTACATGCACTGCCGTTATGCCGCCATGGCTTTATGTTAACTTTAGTGCGTTAAAGAAGCTTTATTAACTTAAATATAGTAAACTAATGATTTGAAGCATTTCGATATCGATTGCTAAATGAGTATATACAATAAAACCGACTTTATACCTAAATATAAGATTACGGAATTCTTCTACATGCACTGCAGTTATACCGTTAAGGCTTTATGAAGACTTCAGTGCGTTTAAGAAGGTATATTAACTTAAATATGTTAAACTAATGATTTGAAGCATGTCGATACAAGAAAATCGACTTTATACATAAATATAAGATAACGTAATTCTTCTAAATGCACCGCCGTTATACCGCCATGGCTTTATATCACCTTCATTACGTTAAAGAAGGTTAATTATTTTAAATATGTTAAACTAATGATTTGAAGAATTTCGATATCGATTGCTAAATGTGTATGTACAAGAAAATCGATTTTATATCTAAATATAAGATTACGTAATTCTTCTTAATGCACTGCCGTTATGCCGTTAAGGCTTTTGTAGACTTCAGTAAAATAAAGATGTTTAATTAACTCAAATATAGTAAACTAATGATTTGAAGCATTTCGTTATCGATTACTAAATGTGTATATACAAGAAAACCGACTTTATACCTAAATATAAGACTACGGGCTTCTTCTAAATGCACTGCCGTTATGCCGGCATGGCTTTATGTCAATTTCAATACGTTAAAGAAGGTTAATTAACTTAAATATGTTAAACTATTTATTTGAAGCATTTCGGTATCGATTGCTAAATGTGTATATACAAGAAAATCGACTTTATACCTTAGTATAAGCTAACGGAGTTCTTCTAAAAAGCTTTATTAACTTAAATATGTTAAACTAATGAGTTGAACCATCTCGATGTCGATTGCTAAATGAGTATATACAAGAAAATCGACTTTATACCTAAATATAAGATTACGGAATTCTTCCAAGTGCACTGCCGTTATACCGTTATGGCTTTATGTAAACTTCAGCAATATTAAGAAGGTTAATTAACATAAATATGTTAAACTAATGACTTGAAGCATTTCGATATCGATTGCGAAATATATATATACAAGAAAATCGACTTTATACCTAAATATAAGATAACGGAGTTCTTCTAAATGCACTGCCGTTATGCCGCCATGGCTTTATATTAACTTCAACACGTTACAGAAGGTTAATTAACTTAAATATGTTAAACTAATGATTTGAAGCATTTCGATATCGATTGCTATATGTATATATACAAGAAAATCGACTTTATACCTAAATATAAGATAACGGAATTCTTCTAAATGCACTGTCGTTATGCCGTTAAGGCTTAATGTAGACTTCAGTAAGACAGAGAGGGTTAATTAACTTGAATATATTGAACCAGTTATTTGAAGCATTTCGATATCGATTTCTAAATAAGTAAATACAAGAAAATCGACTTTATACCGAAATATAAGAATACGGAATTCTTCTAAATGCACTGCAGTTATACCGTTAAGGCTTTATGAAGACGTCAGTGCGTTAAAGAAGGTTTATTAACTTAAATATGTTAAACTAATGACTTGAAGCATTTCGTTATCGATTGCTTAATATGTAAATACAAAAAAATCGACTTTATACCTAAATATAAAATTACGGAATTCTTCTAAATGCACTGCCGTTATGCCGCCATGGCTTTATATTAACTTCAATACGTTACAGAAGGTTAATTAACTTAAATATGTTAAACTAATGATTTGAAGCATTTCGCAATCGATTGCTATATGTATATATACAAGAAAATCGTTTTTCTACCTAAATGTAAGATAACGTAATTCTTCTAAATGCACTGTCGTTATGCCATTAAGGCTTTATGTAGACTTCAGTAAGATAGAGAGAGTTAATTAACTTAAATATGTTAAACTAATAATTGGAAGCATTTCAAAATCGATTGCTAAATAAATATAAATTTCGGTACGTTAAAGAAATTTATATTACTTAAATATGCTAAACTAATGATTTGAAGCATTTCGATATCGATTGCTTAAGGTGTATGTACAAGAAAATCGATTTTATACCCAAATATAAGACCACGGAATTCTTCCAAATGTACTAACGTTATGCCGTTATGGCTTTATATCACCTTCAATACGTTAAAGAAGATTAATTACTTTAAATATGTTAAACTAATGGTTTGAAGCATTTCGATATCGATTGCTTAATGTGTAAATAAAAGAAAATCGACTTTATATCTAAAAATAAAATTATAACTTTACGGAATTATTCTAAATGCACTGGCGTTATACCGTTAAAGCTTTATGTAGACTTCAGTAAGCTAAAAAGCGTTTATTATCTTAATATGTTAAACTAATGATTTGAAGCATTTCGATATCGATTGCTGAATTTGTTGTACAAGAAAATCGACTTTATACCTAAATATAAGACTACGGAATTCTTCCAAATGTACTAACGTTATGCTGCCATGGCTTTATATCAACTTCAATACGTTAAAGAAGCTTAATTAACTTAAATATGTTAAACTAATGATTTGAAGCATTTCGATATCGCTTGCTAAATGTGTATATAAAAGAAAATCGAATTTATACCCATACAAGATTACGGAATTCTTCCAAATGTGCTGTCGTTATGCCGCCATGGCTTTATATAAACTTCAATACGTTAAAGAAGGTTAATTAACTTAAATATGTTAAACTAATGATTTTAAGCATTTCGATATCGATTGCTAAGTTCGTATATACAACAAAATCAACTTTATACCTAAATATAAGATTAGGGAATTCTTCTAAATGCAATGTCGTTATGCCGCCCTGGCTTCATATCACCTTCATTACGTTAAAGAAGGTTAATTAACTTAAATATGTTAAACTAATGATTTGAAGATTTTTGATATCGATTGCTAAATGTGTAAATATAAGAAAATCGACTATATACCTAAATATAAGATTACGAAATTCTTCTACATGCACTGTCGTTATGCAGCCATGGCTTTATATCACCTTCATTACGTTAAAGAAGGTTAATTAACTTAAATATGTTAAACTAATGATTTGAAGCATTTCGGTATCGATTGCTAAATGTGTATGTACAACAAAATCGTCTTTATACCTAAATATGTCAACTTCAGATCGCTAAAGGAGGTTAATTAACTTAAATATGTTAAACCAGTTATCTGAAGCATTTCGATATCGATTGCGAAATATATATATACAAGAAAATCGACTTTATACCTAAATATAAGATTACGGAATTCTTCCACATGTACTGCCATTATGCCGCCATGGCTTTATATCACCTTCAATACGTTAAAGAAGGTTAATTATTTTAAATATGTTAAACTAATGGTTTGAAGCATTTCAAAATCGATTGCTAAATGTGTAGTTAAAAGAAAATCGACTTTATACCTAAAAATAAAATTATAACTTTACGGAATTATTCTAAACGCACTGCCGTTATGCCGCCATGGCTTTATATTAACTTCAATACGGTAAAGAAGGTTAATTAACTTAAATATGTTAAACTAATGATTTGAAGCATTTCGATATCGATTGCTAAATGTGTATATACAAGAAAATCGACTTTATACCTAAATATAAGATTACGTAATTCTTCTAAATGCTTTGCCGTTATGCCGTTAAGGCGTTTGTGGACTTCAGTAAGATAAAGAGGGTTAATTAACTTAAATATGTTAAACTTATGATTTGAAGCATTTCGATATCGCTTGCTAAATGTGTACATACAAAAAAACAAATTTACACCTAAATATAAGATAACGGAGTTCTTCTTAATGAACTGCCGTTATGCCGTTAAGGCTTTATGTAGACTTCAGTAAGACAGAGAGGGTTAATTAACTTGAATATGTTAAACCAGTTATTTGAAGCATTTCGATATCGATTGCTAAATATGTAAATACAAGAAAATCGACTTTATACCTAAATATAAGAATACGGAATTCTTCTAAATGCACTGCAGTTATACCGTTAAGGCTTTATGAAGACGTCAGTGCGTTAAAGAAGGTTTATTAACTTAAATATGTTAAACTAATGACTTGAAGCATTTCGTTATCGATTGCTTAATATGTAAATACAAGAAAATCGACTTTATACCTAAATATAAGAATA
Organism: Bactrocera correcta; assembly: GCA_027475135.1. NCBI lineage: Eukaryota > Metazoa > Arthropoda > Insecta > Diptera > Tephritidae > Bactrocera > Bactrocera correcta. Next base: position 1,623 of record JAPZAG010000949.1, on the reverse strand, counting down.
CGGAATTCTTCTAAATGCACTGCAGTTATACCGTTAAGGCTTTATGAAGACGTCAGTGCGTTAAAGAAGGTTTATTAACTTAAATCTGTTAAACTAATGACTTGAAGCATTTCGTTATCGATTGCTTAATATGTAAATACAAGAAAATCGACTTTATACCTAAAAATAAAATTATAACTTTACGGAATTATTCTAAATGCACTGCCGTTATGTCGCCATGGCTTTAAGCAAACTTCCGTTCGTTAAAGAAGGTTTATTAACTTAAATATGTTAAACTAATGATTTGAAGCATTTCGATATCGATTGCTAAATGTATATATACAACAAAATCGACTTTATACCTAAATATAAGATTACGGAATTCTTCTAAATGCACTGCCGTTATGTCGCCATGGCTTTATATCAACTTCAATACGTTAAAGAAGGTTAATTAACTTAAATATGTTAAACTAATGATTTGAAGCATTTCGATATCGCTTGCTAAATGTGTACATACAAGAAAATCAAATTTATACCTATATATAAGATTACGGAATTCATCCAAATGCACTGCCGTTATACCGTTATGGCTTTATGTAAACTCCAGTAAGATAAAGAAGGTTAATTAACCTAAATATGCTAAACCAGTTATTTGAAGTATTTCGATTTCGATTGCTAAATGCGTATATACAACAAAATCGAATTTATACCTAAATATAAGATTACGGAATTCTTCTAAATGCACTGTCGTTAGGCCGCCATGGCTTTATTTCACCTTCATTACGTTAAAAAAGGTTAAATAACTTAAGTATGTTAAACTAATGATTTGAAGATTTTCGATATCGATTGCTAAATGTGTAAATACAAGAAAATCGACTATATACCTAAATATAAAATTATAACATTACGGAATTCTTCTAAATGCACTGCCGTTATACCGTTAAGGCTTTATGTAGACTTCAGTAAGCTAAAAAATATTTATTAACTTAATAAGTTAAACTAATGATTTGAAGCACTTCGATATCGATTGCTTAATGCATATATACAAGAAAATCGACTTTATACCTAAATATAAGCTAACGGAATTCTTCTACATGCACTGCCGTTATGCCGCCATGGCTTTATGCACACTTCAGTTCGTTAAAGAAGGTTTATTAACTTAAATATGTTAAACTAATGAGTTGAAGCATCTGGATATCGATTGCGAAATATATATTTACAAGAAAATCGACTTTATACCTAAATATAAGATTACGGAATTCTTCCAAATGCACTGCCGTTATACCGTTATGGCTTTATGTAAACTTTAGTAAGATAAATAAGGTTAATTAACTTAAATATGATAAACTAATGGTTTGAAGCATTTCGTTATCGATTGCTAAATGTGTATATACAACAAATTTGGCTTTATACCTAAATATAAGATCACGGAATTCTTCTACATGCACTGCCGTTATGCCGTCATGGCTATATGCAAACTTCAGATCTTTAAAGAAGGTTTATTAACTTAAATATGTTAAACTAATGAGTTGAACCATCTCGATATCTATTGCTAAATGTGTATATACAACAAAATCGACTTTATTCCTAGATATAAGATTACGGAATTCTTCCAAATGCACTGCCGTTATACCGTTATGGCTT
>JAPZAG010000948.1:0-45299 GCA_027475135.1 Bactrocera correcta | reverse complement strand
ACTGAAGTCTATACAAAGCCTTAACGGTATAACGCCAGTGCATTTAGGAGAATTCCGTAATCTTATATTTAGGTATAAAGTCGATTTTCTTGTATTTACAAATTTAGCAATCGATATCGAAATGCTTCAAATAACTAGTTTAACATATCTAAGTTATAAAACCTTCTTTATCTTACTGAAGTCTACAAAAGCCTTAACGGCATAACGGCAAAGCATTTAGAAGAATTCCGTAATCCTATATTTAGGTATAAAGTCGATTTTCTTGTATATACTCATTTAACAATCGACATCGAAATGTTTCAAATCATTAGTTTAACATATTTAAGTTAAAAAACCCTACTTTAACGAACCAAAGTTGACATAAACCCTTGGCGGAATAACGGCAGTGTATTTGGAAGAATTCCGTTTCCTATATTTAGGTATAAAGTCAAGTTTCTTGTATATACTCATTTAGCAATCGATATCGAAATGCTTCAAATCAATAGTTTAACATATTTAAGTTAATAAACTTTTTTTAGCTTACTGAAGTCTATACAAAGCCTTGACGGTATAACGCCAGTGCATTTAGGAGAATTCCGTAATCTTCTATTTAGGTATAAAGTCGATTTTCTTGTATTTACAAATTTAGCAATCGATATCGAAATGCTTCAAATAACTAGTTTAACATATCTAATTTTAAAACCTTTTTATCTTACTGAAGTCTACAAAAGCCTTAACGGCATAACGGCAGTGCATTTGGAAGAATTCCGTAATCTTATATTTAGGTTTTAAAGTCGATTTTCTTGTATATACACATTTAGCAATCGATATCGAAATCCCTCAAATCATTGTTTAACATATTTAAGTTAATTAACCCCTTTATCTTACTGAAGTCTACAAACGCCTTAACGGCATAACGGCAGCATTTAGAAGAATACCTTTAATCTATATTTAGGTATAAAGTCAATTTTCTTCTACATACACATTCAGCAATCGATATCGAAATGCCTCAAATCATTAGTTTAACATATTTAAGTTAATTAACCATCTTTATCTTACTGAAGTCTACAAACGCCTTAATTGCATAACGGCAAAGCATTTAGAAGAATTACGTAATCTTATATTTAGGTATAAAGTCCATTTTCTTGTATATACTAATTTAGCAATCGAAATCGAAATGCTTCAAATCATTAGTTTAACATATTTAAGCTAATTAACCCTCTTTATCTTACTAAAGTCTACAAAAGCCTTAACGGCATAACGGCGGTGCATTTGGAAGAATTCCGTAATCTTAGATTTAGGTATTAAATCGATTTTCTTGTATATACACATTTAGCAATCGATATCGAAATGCCTCAAATCATTAGTTTAACATATTTAAGTTAATTAACCCTCTTTATCTTACTGAAGTCTAAAAACGCCTTAACGGCATAACGGCAAAGCATTTAGAAGAATTCCGTAATCTTATATTTAGGTATAAAGTCAATTTTCTTCTACATACACATTTAGCAATCGATATCGAAATGCCTCAAATCATTAGTTTAACATATCTAAGTTAATGAACCTTCTTTATCTTACTGAAGTCTACAAAAGCCTTAACGGCATAACGGCAGTGCATTTGGAAGAATTCCGTTATCTTATATTTAGTTATTAAGTCGATTTTCTTGCATATACACATTTAGCAATCGATATCGAAATGCCTCAAATCATTAGTTTAACATATTTAAGTTAATTAACCCTCTTTATCTTACTGAAGTCTAAAAACGCCTTAACGGCATAACGGCAAAGCATTTAGAAGAATTACGTTATCTTATATTTAGGTATAAAGTCGATTTTCTTGTATATATGCATTAAGCAATCGATATCGAAATGCTTCAAATAACTGGTTTAACATATTTAAGTTATTAAACCCTCTTAAACTAACTGAAGTTAACATAAAAACCATAACGGTATAACGGCAGTGCATTTGGAAGAATTCCGTAATCTTATATTTAGGTATAAAGTCGATTTTCTTGTATATACACATTTAGCAATCGATATCGAAATGCCTCAAATCATTAGTTTAACATATTTAAGTTAATTAACCTTCTTTAACATATTGAAGTTCATATAAAGCCACGGCGGCATAACGACAGTACATTTGGAAGAATTCCGTAATCTTATATTTAGGTATAAAGTCGATTTTCTTGTATATATGCATTAAGCAATCGATATCGAAATGCTTCAGATAACTGGTTTAACATATTTAAGTTAATAAACCTTCTTTAACTAACTGAAGTTAACATAAAACCAAAACGGTATAACGGCAGTGCATTTGGAAGAATCCGTTATCTTATATTTAGGTATAAAGTCGATTTTCTTGTACATACACATTTAGCAATCGAAATCGAATTGCTTCAAATCATGAGTTTATCATATTTAAGTTAATTAACCCTCTTTATTTTACTGAAGTCTACAAACATCTTAACGGCATAACGGCAAAGCATTTAGAAGAATTACGTAATCTATGTTTAGGTATTAAATCGATTTTCTTGTATATACACATTTAGCAATCGATATCGAAATGCCTCAAATCATTAGTTTAACATATTTAAGCTAATTAACCCCTTTTATCTTACTGAAGTCTACAAACGCCTTAACGGCATAACGGCAGTGCATGTAGAAGAATTCCGTTATCATATACTTAGGTATAAAGTCGATTTTCTTGTACATATACATTTAGCAATCGATATCGAAATGACTCAAATCATTAGTTTAACATATTTAAGTTAATTAACCCTCTTTATCTTACTGAAGTCTACAAACGCCTTAATTGCATAACGGCGAAGCATTTAGAAGAATTACGTAATCTTATATTTAGGTATAAAGTCGATTTTCTTGTATATACTCACTTAGCAAGCGATATCGAAATGCCTCAAATCATTAATTTAACATATTTAATTTAATTAACCCTCTTTATCTTACTGAAGTCTACAAACATCTTAACGGCATAACGGCAAAGCATTTAGAAGAATTACGTAATCTTATATTTAGGTATAAAGTCGATTTTCTTGTATATACTCATTTAGCAATCGATATAGAAATGCTTCAAATCATTAGTTTAACATATTTAAGTTAATAAACCTTCTTTAACTAACTGAAGTTAACATAAAACCATAACGGTATAACGGCATGGAAGAATTCCGTAACCTTATATTTAGGTATAAAGTCGATTTTCTTGTATATATACATTTAGCAATCGATATCGAAATGCCTCAAATCGTTAGTTTAATATATTTAAGTTAATTAACCCACTCTATCTTACTGAAGTCTACAAACGCCTTAACGGCAAAGCATTTAGAAGAATTCCGTAATCTTATATTTAGGTATAAAGTCAATTTTCTTCTACATACACATTTAGCAATCGATATCGAAATGCCTCAAATCATAAGTTTAACATATCTAAGTTAATGAACCTTCTTTATCTTACTGAAGTCTACAAAAGCCTTAACGGCATAACGGCAGTGCATTTGGAAGAATTCCGTAATCTTATATTTAGGTATTAAGTCGATTTGCTTGTATATTCACATTTAGCAATCGATATTGAAATGCTTCAAATCATTAGTTTAACATATTTAAGTTAATAAACCTTCTTTATCTTACTGAAGTCTACAAAAGCCTTAACGGCATAACGGCAGTGCATTTGGAAGAATTCCGTTATCTTATATTTAGGTATAAAGTCGATTTTCTTGTATATACACATTTAGCAATCGATATCGAAATGCCTCAAATCATTAGTTTAACATATTTAAGTTAATTAACCCTCTTTATCTTACTGAAGTCTACAAAGCCTGCGGCATAACGGCAAAGCATTTAGAAGAATTCCGTAATCTTATATTTAGGTATAAAGTCGATTTTCTTGTATATACTCATTTAGCAATCGATATCGAAATGCTTCAAATAACTAGTTTAACATATTTAAGTTAATAAACCTTCTTTATCTTACTGAAGTCTACAAAAGCCTTAACGGCATAACGGCAGTGCATTTGGAAGAATTCCGTAATCTTATATTTAGGTATTAAGTCGATTTTCTTGTATATACACATTTAGCAATCGATATCGAAATGCCTCAAATCATTAGTTTAACATATTTAAGTTAATTAACCCCCTTTATCTTACTGAAGTCTACAAACGCCTTAACGGCATAACGGCAGTGCATGTAAAAAGAATTCTGTTATCATAAAATTTAGGTATAAAGTCGATTTTCTTGTATATACACATTTAGCAATCGATATCGAAATGCCTCAAACCATTAGTTTAATATGTTTAAGTTAATTAACCCTCTCTATCTTACTGAAGTCTACAAACGCCTTAACGGCATAACGGCAAAGCATTTAGAAGAATTCCGTAATCTTATATTTAGGTATAAAGTCCATTTTCTTGTATATACTCATTTAGCAATCGATATCGAAATGCTTCAAATCATTAGTTTAACGTATTTAAGTTAACCAACCTGCTTTAACGCACTAAGGTTAACACAAAGCCATGGCGGCATAACGGCAGTGCATTTGGAAGAATTCCGTAATCTTATATTTAGGTATTAAGTCGATTTGCTTGTATATACACATTTAGCAATCGATATCGAAATGCTTCAAATAACTTGTTTAACATATTTAAGTTAATAAACCTTCTTTATCTTACTGAAGTCTACAAAAGCCTTAACGGCATAACGGCAGTGCATTTAGAAGAATTCCGTAATCTTATATTTAGGTATAAAGTCGATTTTCTTGTATATACACATTTAGCAATCGATATCGAAATGCCTCAAATCATTAGTTTAACATATTTAAGTTAATAACCTCTTTATCTTACTGAAGTCTACAAACGCCTTAACGGCATAACGGCAGTGCATGTAGAAGAATTCCGTTATCATATATTTAGGTATAAAGTCGATTTTCTTGTATATACACATTTAGCAATCGATATCGAAATGCTTCAAATCATTAGTTTAACATATTTAAGTTAATTAAACCTCTTTATCTTACTGAAGTCTACAAAAGCCTTAACGGCATAACGGCAGTGCATTTAGAAGAATTCCGTAATCTTATATTTAGGTATAAAGTCGATTTTCTTGTATATACTCATTTAGCAATCGATATCGAAATGCTTCAAATCATTAGTTTAACATATTTAAGTTAATAACCCCCTTTATCTTACTGAAGTCTACAAACGCCTTAACGGCATAACGGCAGTGCATTTAGAAGAATTCCGTTATCTTATATTTAGGTATAAAGTCGATTTTCTTGTATATACACATTTAGCAATCGATATCGAAATACCTCAAATCATTAGTTTAATATATTTAAGTTAATTAACCCTCTCTATCTTACTGAAGTCTACAAACGCCTCAACGGCATAACCGCAAAGCATTTAGAAGAATTCCGTAATCTTATATTTAGGTATAAAGTCGATTTTCTTGTATATACACATTTAGCAATCGATATCGAAATGCCTCAAATCATAAGTTTAACATATTTAAGTTAATGAACCCCCTTTATCTTACTGAAGTCTACAAACGCCTTAACGGCATAACGGCAGTGCATGTAGAAGAATACCGTTATCATATATTTAGGTATAAAGTCAATTTTCTTCTACATACACATTTAGCAATCGATATCGAAATGCCTCAAGTCATTAGTTTAACATATTTAAGTTAATAAACCTTCTTTATCTTACTGAAGTCTACAAAAGCCTTAACGGCATAACGGCAGTGCATTTTAAAGAATTCCGTAATCTTATATTTAGGTATTAAGTCGATTTTCTTGTATATACACATTTAGCAATCGATATCGAAATGCCTCAAATCATTAGTTTAACATATTTAAGTTAATTAACCCCCTTTATCTTACTGAAGTCTACAAACGCCTTAACGGCATAACGGCAAAGCATTTAGAAGAATTCCGTTATCTTATATTTAGGTATAAAGTCAATTTTCTTCTACATACACATTTAGCAATCGATATCGAAATCCCTTCAAATCATTAGTTTAACGTATTTAAGTTAATTAACCTTCTTTATCTTACTGAAGTCTAAAAAACGCCTTAATTGCAAAAGCGGCAAGCATTTGGAAGAATTCCGTAATCTTATATTTAGGTATTAAGCCCGATTTTCTTGTATATACTCATTTAGCAATCAAATATCGAAATGCTTCAAATCATTAGTTTAACATATTTAAGGTAAAAAAACCCCTTCTTTATCTTACTGAAGTCTACAAAACCCTTTAACGGCATAACGGCGGTGCGTTTGGAAGAATTCCGTTATCTTATATTTAGGTTTTAAAAGTCGATTTTCTTGTATATACACTTTTAAAGCAATCGATATCGAAATGCCTCAAATCATTAGTTTAACATATTTAAGTTAATTAACCCTCTTTATCTTACTGAAGTCTAAAAACGCCTTAACGGCATAACGGCAAAGCATTTAGAAGAATTCCGTTATCTTATATTTAGGTATAAAGTCGATTTTCTGGTATATACACATTTAGCAATCGATATCGAAATGCCTCAAATCATTAGTTTAACATATCTAAGTTAATGAACCTTCTTTATCTTACTGAAGTCTACAAAAGCCTTAACGGCATAGCGGCAGTGCATTTGGAAGAATTCCGTAATCTTATATTTAGGTATTAAGTCGATTTGCTTGTATATACACATTTAGCAATCGATATCGAAATGCTTCAAATAACTAGTTTAACATATCTAAGGTAATAAACCTTCTTTATCTTACTGAAGTCTACAAAAGCCTTAACGGCATAACGGCAAAGCATTTAGAAGAATTACGTTATCTTATGTTTAGGTATTAAATCGATTTTCTTGTATATACACATTTAGCAATCGATATCGAAATGCCTCAAATCATTAGTTTAACATATTTAAGTTAATTAACCCCCTTTATCTTACTGAAGTCTACAAACGCCTTAACGGCATAACGGCAGTGCATGTAGAAGAATTCCGTTATCATATATTTAGGTATAATGTCGATTTTGTTGTACATACACATTTAGCAATCGATATCGAAATGCCTCAAATCATTAGTTTAACATATTTAAGTTAATTAACCCTCTTTATCTTACTGAAGTCTACAAACGCCTTAATTGCATAACGGCGAAGCATTTAGAAGAATTACGTAATCTTATATTTAGGTATAAAGTCGATTTTCTTGTATATACTCACTTAGCAAGCGATATCGAAATGCCTCAAATCATTAATTTAACATATTTAATTTAATTAACCCTCTTTATCTTACTGAAGTCTACAAACGCCTTAACGGCATAACGGCAAAGCATTTAGAAGAATTACGTTATCTTATATTTAGGTATAAAGTCGATTTTCTTGTATATATGCATTAAGCAATCGATATCGAAATGCTTCATATAACTGGTTTAACATGTTTAAGTTAATAAACCTTCTTTAACTAACTGAAGTTAACATAAAACCATAACGGTATAACGGCAGTGCATTTGGAAGAATTCCGTAACCTTATATTTAGGTATAAAGTCGATTTTCTTGTGTATATACATTTAGCAATCGATATCGAAATGCCTCAAATCGTTAGTTTAATATATTTAAGTTAATTAACCCACTCTATCTTACTGAAGTCTACAAACGCCCTAACGGCATAACGGCAAAGCATTTAGAAGAATTCCGTAATCTTATACTTAGGTATAAAGTCCATTTTCTTGTATATACTCATTTAGCAATCGAAATCGAAATGCCTCAAATCATTAGTTTAACATATTTAAGTTAACCAACCTACTTTAACGCACTGAAGTTAACACAAAGCCATGGCGGCATAACGGCAGTGCATGCAGAAGAATTCCGTTATCATATATTTAGGTATAAAGTCGATTTTGTTGTATATACTCATTTAGCAATCGATATCGAAATGCTTCAAATAACTAGTGTAACATATCTACGAAAATAAACCTTCTTAAACGAACTGAAGTTAACATAAAGCCATAACGGCAGTGCATTTGAAAGAATTCCGCAATCTTATATTTAGGTATAAAGTCAATTTTGTTGTGTATATGCATTTAGCAATCGAAATCGAAATGCCTCAAATCATTAGTTTAACATATTTAAGATAATTAACCCTCTTTATCTTACTTAAGTCTACAAACGCCTTAACGGCATAACGGCAAAGCATTCAGAAGAATTACGTAATTTTATATTTAGGTATAAAGTCGATTTTCTTGTATATACTCATTAAGCAATCGATATCGAAATGCCTCAAATCATTAGTGAAACATACTTAAGTTAATTAACCCTCTTTATCTTACTGAAGTCTACAAACGCCTTAACGGCATAACGGCAGTGCATGTAGAAGAATTCCGTTATCATATATTTAGGTATAAAGTCAATTTTCTTGTATATACTCATTTAGCAATCGATATCGAAATGCCTCAAATCATTAGTTTAATATATTTAAGTTAATTAACCCCCTTTATTATACTGAAGTCTACAAACGCCTTAACGGCATAACGGCAGAGCATGTAGAAGAATTCCGTTATCATATATTTAGGTATAAAGTCGATTTTCTTGTAAACACACATTTAGCAATCGATATCGAAATGCCTCAAATCATTAGTTTAACATATTTAAGTAATTAAACCCTCTTTATCTTACTGAAGTCTACAAACGTCTTAATTGCATAACGGCAAAGCTTTTAGAAGAATTACGTAATCTTATATTTAGGTATAAAGTCGATTTTCTTATATATGCTCATTTAGCAATCGATATCGAAATGCCTCAAATCATTAGTTTAACATACTTAAGTTAATTAACCCTCTTTATCTTACTGAAGTCTACAAACGCCTTAATTGCATAACGGCAAAGCATTAAGAAGAATTACGTAATCTTATATTTAGGTATAAAGTCGATTTTCTTGTATATACTGATTTAGCAAGCGATATCGAAATGCCTCAAATCATTAGTTTAACATATTTAAGTTAATTAACCCCCTTTATCTTACTGAAGTCTACAAACGCCTTAACGGCATAACGGCAGTGCAGGTAGAAGAATTCCGTTATCATATATTTAGGTATAAAGTCAATTTTCTTGTATATACTCATTTAGCAATCGATATCGAAATGCCTCAAATCATTAGTTTAACATGTTTAAGTAAATTAACCCTCTTTATCTTACTGAAGTCTACAAACGCCTTAATTGCATAACGGCAAAGCATTTAGAAGAATTACGTAATCTTATATTTAGGTATAAAGTCGATTTTCTTATATATACTCATTTAGCAATCGATATCGAAATGCCTCAAATCATTAGTTTAACATATTTAAGTTAATTAACCCTCTTTATCTTACTGAAGACCACAAACGCCTTAACGGCATAACTGCATGTAGAAGAATTCCGTTATCATATATTTAGGTATAAAGTCGATTTTCTTGTACACACTTACTTAGCAATCGATATCGAAATTCCTCAAATCATTAGTTTAACATATTTAAGTTAATTAACCCTCTTTATCTTACTGAAGTCTACAAACGCCTTAATTGCATAACAACAAAGCATTTAGAAGAAATACGTAATCTTATATTTAGGTATAAATTCGATTTTCTTGTATATACTCATTTAGCAAGCGATATCGAAATGCCTCAAATCATCGGTTTAACATATTTAAGTTAATTAACCCTCTTTATCTTACTGAAGTCTACAAACGCCTTAACGGCATAACGGCAAAGCATTTAGAAGAAATACGTTATCTTATATTTAGGTATAAAGTCGATTTTCTTGTATATATGCATTAAGCAATCGATATCGAAATGCTTCAAATAACTGGTTTAACATGTTTAAGTTAATAAACCTTCTTTAACTAACTGAAGTTAACATAAAACCATAACGGTATAACGGCAGTGCTTAGATAATTCAAAGTGTTCTTTGGAAAATCTTCAATTTTTCTTCTACTCCTACCAGGGGCTTGGCAATAGTCACATTTTTGTTTCACTTTTGATAACGCTCTAACGGCTAAACTGTTGGAACGAGGTGGGTCAAACAAAAAGCATTGGTTAGATAATTTACATAGCTCTCAGAAAATTCTTCAATCTTTTTTCTACTCTTATCAGGGGCTTGGAATTAGTCACATTTTTGTTTCACTTATATTATTGCTCTAGCGGCTAAACTATTGGAACGAGGTGGGTCAAACATAAAGCATTGGTTAGATAATTTAAAGGGCTCTCAGGAAAGTCCCCAATTTTTGTTCTATTCCTGTCAGGGGCTTAGCTATATTCACATTTTTGTTTCAACTTTGCTAACGCTCCAGCGGCTAAACTATTAGAACGAGGTGGGTCAAACATAAAGCATTGCTTAGATAATTTAAAGAGCTTTTAGGAAAGTCTTCAATCTTTCTTCTACATCTACCAGGGGCTCGGCAATAGTCACATTTTTGTTTCACTTTTGATAACGCTCTGAGGCTAAACTATTAGAACGAGGTGAGTCACACATAAAGCATTGGTTAGATAATTTAAAGCGCTCTTAGGAAAATTTTCACTCTTTCTTGTACTTCTATCAGGGGCTTAGCAATAGTCATATTTTTGTTTCAACTTTGCTAACAATCTAACGGCTAAACTATTGGAACGAGGTGGGTCAAAGTTAAAGCATTGGTTAGATCATTTAAAGAGCTCTCTGGGAAGTCTTCAATCTTTCTTCTACTCCTACCAGGGGCTCGGCGATTGTCACATTTTTGTTTCAACTTTGATAACGCTTTAGCGGCTAAACTATTGGAACGAGGTGAGTCAAACATAAAGCATTAATTAGATAATTCAAAGAGCTCTTTGGAAAATCTTCAGTCTTTCTTCAACTCCTACCAGGGGCTTGGCAATGGTCACATTTGTGTTTCAACTTTGTTAATGCTTTAGTGGCTAAACTATTGGAACGCGGTGGGTCAAACATAAAGCATTTGTTAGATAATTTAAAGAGCTCTCAAGAAAGTCTTAAATCTTTCTTCTACTCCTACCAGGGGCTCGGCAATAGTAACATTTTTGTTTCAACTTTGCTAACGCTCTAGCGGCTAAACTATTAGAACGAGGTGGGTCAAACATAAAGCATTGCTTAGATAGTTTAAAGAGCTTTTAGGAAAGTCTTCAATCTTTCTTCTACTCCTACCAGGGGCTCGGCAATAGTAACATTTTTGTTTCAACTTTGCTAACGCTCTAGCGGCTAAACTATTGAACGAGGTGGGTCAAACATAAAGCATTGCTTAGATAATTTAAAGAGCTTTTAGGAAAGTCTTCAATCTTTCTTCTACTCTTATCAGGGGCTTGGCAATAGTCCCCTTTTTGGTTTCAACTTTGCTAACGCTCTAGCGGCTAAACTATTTGCACGAGGTGAGTCAAACATAAACGTTGATTAGATAATTTAAAATGCTCTCAGGAAAGTCTTTAATCTTTGTTCTACTACTATCAGGGGCTTGGAAATAGTCACATTTTTGTTTCACTTTTGATAACGCTCTAGCGGGTAAACTATTTGAACGAGGTGAGTCAAACATAAAGCATTGGTTAGATAATTTAAAGTGCTCTCAGGAAAGTCTTCAATCTTTCTTCTACTCTTACCAGGGGCTCGGCAATAGTCACATTTTTGTTTCACTTTTGATAACGCTCTAGCGGGTAAACTATTTGAACGAGGTGAGTCAAACATAAAGCATTGGTTAGATAATTTAAAGAGCTCTCAGGAAAGTAATTAATTTGTCTTCTGAATCTACCAGGGGCTTGGCAATAGTCACATTTTTGTTTCAAATTTGCTAACGCTCTGAGGCTAAACTATTGAAACGAGGTGCGTCAAACATAAGGCGTTGGTTAGATAATTTAAAGAGCTCTCATAAAAGTCTTCAATCTTTCTTCTACTCCTATCAGGGGCTTGGAATTAGTCACATTTTTGTTTCACTTATAATATTGCTCTAGCTGGTAAACTATTAGAACGAGGTGGGTCAAACATAAAGCATTGCTTAGGTAATTTAAAGAGCTTTTAGAAAAGTCTTCAATCTTTCTTCTACATCTACCAGGGGCTCGGCAATAGTCACATTTTTGTTTCACTTTTGATAACGCTCTAGCGGGTAAACTTGGCATAAACTTGGTTAGATAATTTAAAGAGCTCTCAAGAAAGTCATTCTTTTACTCCTACCAGGGGCTCGGCAATAGTAACTTTTTTGTTTCAACTTTCCTTACGCTCTAGCGGCTAAACTATTGGAACGAGGTGGGTCGCTTTCTCTCAGGAAAGTCCCCAATCTTTATTCTACTCCTATCAGGGGCTTGGAAATAGTCACATTTTTGTTTCACTTTTGATAACGCTCTAGCGGGCAAACTATTTGAACGAGGTGGGTCAAACATAAAGCTTTGGTTAGAAAATTTAAAGAGCTCTCAGGAAAGTCTTCAATCTTTCTTCTACTCCTACCAGGGGCTCCGCAATAGTAACATTTTTGTTTTAACTTTGCTAACGCTCTAGCGGCTAAACTATTGAAACGAGTTGGGTCGTTCTTTCTCAGGAAAACCCCCAATTTTTCTTCTACTCCTATCAGGGGCTTGGAAATAGTCACATTTTTGTTTCACTTTTTTAATGCTCTAGCGGGTAAACTAGTGACGAGGTGAGTCAAACATAAAGCATTGTTGATAATTTAAAGAGCTCTCAGGAAAATCTTCAATCTTTCTTCTACTCCTACCAGGGGCTCGGAATAGTCACATTTTTGTTTCAACTTTGATAACGCTCTAGCGGCTAAACTATTGAACGAGGTGGGTCAAACATAAAGCTTGGTTAGATAATTTAAAGAGCTCTCAGGAAAGTCTTCAATCTTTTTTCTACTCCTATCAGGGGCTTGGAATAGTCACATTTTTGTTTCAACTTTGCTAACGCTCTAGCGGCTAAACTAATGCACGAGGTGAGTCAAACATAAAGCATTGGTTAGATAATTTAAAGAGCTCTCAGGAAAGTCTTCAATCTTTCTTCTACTCCTACCAGGGGCTCGGCAATAGTCACATTTTTGTTTCACTTTTGATAACGCTCTAGCGAGTAAACTAATTGAACGAGGTGGGTCAAGCATAAAGCTTCGGTTAGATAATTTAAAGAGCTCTGAGGAAAGTCTTCAATCTTTCTTCTACTCCTACCAGGGGCTCGGCAATAGTAACATTTTTGTTTCAACTTTGCTAACGCTCTAGCGGCTAAACTATTGGAACGAGGTGGGTCAAACATAAAGCATTGGTTAGATAATTTAAAGAGCTCTCAGGAAAATCTTCACTCTTTCTTCTACTCCTACAAGGGGCTTGGAAATAGTCACATTTTTGTTTCACTTTTATATATGCTCTAGCGGGTAAACTATTTGAACGAGGTGAGTCAAACATAAAGCATTGGTTAGATAATTTAAAGTGCTCTCAGGAAGGTCTTCAATCTTTCTTCTACTCCTACCAGGGGCTTGGAAATAGTCACATTTTTGTTTCACTTTTGATAACGCTCTAGCGGCTAAACTTTTGGAACGAGGTGGGTCAAACATAATGCATTGGTTAGATAATTTAAAGAGCTCTCGGGAAAGTCTTCAATCTTTATTCTACTCCTACCAGGCGCTTGGCAATAGTCACATTTTTGTTTTAACTTTGCTAACGCTCTAAGGCTAAACTATTTGAATGAGGTGAGTCGAACATAAAGCATTGGTTAGATAATATAAAGAGGTCTCAGGAAAGTCATCAATCTTTCTTCTACATCTACCAGGGGCGTGGCAATAGTCACATTTTTTTTTCAAATTTGCTAACGCTCTTAGGCTAAAGTATTGGAACGAGGTGGGTCAAACATAAAACAATGGTTAGATAATTTAAAGACCTTTTAGGAAAACCTTCTATCTTTCTTCTACTCCTACCAGGCGCTTGGCAATAGTCACATATTTGTTTCAACTTGGCTAACGCTCTAGTGGCCAATTTATTGAAACGAGGTGGGTCGAACATAAAGCATTGGTTAGATAATCTAAACAAATGAGTTGAACCATCTCAATATCGATTGCTTAATGTGTATATACAACAAAATCGACTTTATACCTAAATATAAGATTACGGAATTCTTCAAAATGCACTGCAATTATACCGTTATGGCTTTACGTAAACTTCAGTCCGATAAAGAAGGTTAGTTAACTTAAATATGTTAAACTAATGATTTGAAGCATCTCGATATCGATTGCTAAATGCGTATGTACAACAAAATCGACATTATACCTAAATATAAGTTTACGGAATTCTTCCAAATGCACTGGCGTTATACCGTTATGGCTTTACGTAAACTTCAGTCATATAAAGAAGGTTAATTATCTTAAATATGTTAAACTAATGATTTGAAGCATCTCGATATCGATTGCTAAATGTGTATATACAACAAAATCGACATTATACCTAAATATAAGCCAACGGAATTCTTCTAAATGCACTGCCGTTATGCCGTTAAGGCTTTATGTAGACTTCAGAAAGACAGAGAGGGTTAATTAACTTAAATATGTTAAACTAATGATTTGAAGCATTTCGTTATCGGTTGCTAAATGTGTATATACAAGAAAATCGACTTTAGACCTAAATATAAAATTACGGAACTCTTCTAAATGCACTCCCGTTATGCCACCATGGCTTTAACCAAATTCAGATTGTTATAGAAGGTTTATTAACTTAAATATGTTAAACTGATTAGTTGAACCATCTCGATATCGATTACTAAATGTGTATATACATCAAAATCGACTTTATACCTATATATAAAATAACGGAATTCTTCTAAATGCACTGCCGTTATGCCGCCATGGCTTTAAGCCAACTTCCGTTCGTTAAAGAAGGTTTATTAACTTAAATATGTTAAACTAATGATTTGAAGCATTTCGTTATCGATTGCCAAATGTGAATATTTAAGAAAATCGACTTTATGCCTAAATATAAGATTACGGAATTCTTCTAAATGCACTGTCGTTATGCCGCCACGGCTTTATATCACCTTCATTACGTTAAAGAAGGTTAACGAACTTAAATATGCTAAACGAATGATTTGAAGCATTTCGATATCGATAGCTAAATGTGTATATAGAAGAAAATCGACGTTTTACCTAAATATAAGTATACGGAATTCTTCCAAATGCCCTGGTGTTATACCGTTATGGCTTTATGTAAACTTCAGCAAGATAACGAAGGTTAATTAACTTAAATATGTTAAACTAATGATTTGAAGCATTTCATTATCGATTGCTAAATGTGTATATACAACAAAATCGACTTAATATATAAATATACGATAACAGAACTCTTCTAAATGCACTGCCGTTATGCCGCCATGGCTTTATATCACCTTCATTACGTTAAAGAAGGTTAATTAACTTAAATATGTTAAACTAATGATTTGAAGCATCTCGATATCAATTGCTAAATGTGTATATACCAGAAAATCGACTTTATACCTAATATAAGATTACGGAATTCTTCGAAATGCACTGCCGTTATACCGTTATGGCTTTACGTACACTTCAGTAGGAAAAATTAGGTTAATTAACTTTAATATGTTAAACTAATGAGTTGAACCATCTCGATATCGATTGCTAATGTGTATATACAACAAAATCGACTTTATACCTAAATATAAGACTACGGAATTCTTCTAAATGCACTGTCGTTATGCCGCCATGGCTTTATATCAACTTCGATACGTTAAAGAAGGTTAACTAACTTAAATATGTTAAACTTATGATTTGAAGCATTTCGATATCGCTTGCTGAATGTGTATATACAACAAAATCGACTTTATACCTAAATATAAGATAACGAAATTCTTCTAAATACACTGTCGTTATGCCGCCATGGCTTTATATCACCTTCATTACGTTATAGAAGGTTAACTAACTTAAATATGTTAAGCGAATGATTTGAAGCATTTCGATATCGATTGCTAAACGTGTATATACAAGAAAATCGACTTTATACCTAAATATAAGATTACGGAATTCTTCCAAATGCACTGCCGTTATACCGTTATGGCTTTGCGTACACTTGAGTAGGAAAAATAAGGTTAATTAACTTAAATATGTTAAACTAATGAGTTGAACCATCTCGATATCGATTGCTAATGTGTATATACAACAAAATCGACTTTATACCTAAATATAAGATTACGGAATTCTTCTAAATGCACTGTCGTTATGCCACCATGGCTTTATATCAACTTCCGTTCGTTAAAGAAGGTTTATTAACTTAAATATGTTAAACTAATGATTTGAAGCATTTCGATATCGATAGCTAAATGTGTATATACAAGAAAATCGACTTTTTGCCTAAATATAAGATTACGGAATTCTTATAAATGCACTGCCGTTATGCCACCATGGCTTTAAGCCAACTTCCGTTCGTTAAAGAAGGTTTATTAACTTAAATATGTTAAACTAATGATTTGAAGCATTTCGATATCGATTGCTAAATGTGTATATACAAGAAAATCAACTTTATACATAAATATAAGACTACGGAATTCTTCCAAATGCATTGTCGTTATGCTGCCATGGCTTTACATCAACGTCAATACGTTAAAGAAGGTTAATTAACTTAAATATGTTAAACTAATGATTTGAAGCATTTCGATATCGATTGCTAAATGCGTATATACAACAAAATCGGCTTTATACCTAAATAAAAGACTACGGAATTCTTCTAAATGCACTGTCGTTATGCCGCCATGGCCTTAAGCCAATTTCATTACGTTCAAGAAGGTTAACTAACTTAAATATGTTAAACGAATGATTTGAAGCATTTCGATATCGATATCTAAATGTGTATATACAAGAAAATCGACTTTTTACCTAAATATAAGATTACGGAATTCTTCCAAATGTACTGTCGTTATGCCGTCATGGCTTTATATCTACTTCAACACGTTAAAGAGGTTAATTAACTTAAATATGTTAAACTAATGATTTGAAGCATTTCGATATCGATTACTAAATGCGTATATACAACAAAATCGACTTTATACCTAAATATAAGATTACGGAATTCTTCTGCATGCACTGTCGTTATGCCGCCATGGCTTTATATGACCTTCATTACGTTAAAGAAGGTTAACTAACTTAAATATGTTAAACGAATGATTTGAAGCATTTCGATATCGATAGCTAAATGTGTATATACAAGAAAATCGACTTTTTACCTAAATATAAAATTATAGCATTACGGAATTCTTCTAAATGCACTGCCGTTATACCGTTAAGGCTTTATGTAGACTTCAGTATGCTAAAAAATGTTTATTAACTTAATATGTTAAACTAATAATTTGAAGCATTTCGATATCGATAGCTAAATGTGTATATACAAGAAAATCGACTTTATACCTAATATAAGATTACGGAATTCTTCTAAATGCATTGCCGTTATGCCGAGATGGCTTTAAGCCAACTTCCGTTCGTAAAAGAAGGTTAATTAACTTAAATAAGTTAAACTAATGATTTGAAGCAATTCGATATCGATTGCTAAATGTGTATATACAAGAAAATCGACTTTATGCCTAAATATAAGACTACGGAATTATGGCTTTATGTCAACTTCAGTTCGCTAAAGAATAGTCACCTTTTTGTTTCATCCTTGCTAACGCTCTAGCGGCTAAACTATTGGAACGAGGTGGGTCAAACATAAAGCGTTGGTTAGATAATTTAAAGAGCTCTGAGGAAAGTCTTCAATCTTTATTCTACTCCTATCAGGGGCTTGGAAATAGTCACATTTCTGTTTCACTTGTATTACTGCTCTAGCGGGTAAACTATTTAAACGAGGTCAGTCAAACATAAAGCATTGGTTAGATAATTTAAAGAGCTCTCAGGAAAGTCTTTCTTTTACTCCTAGCAAGGGCTCGGCAATAGTATCTTTTTTGTTTCAACTTTGCTAACGCTCTAGCGGCTAAACTATTGGAACGAGGTGGGTCGCTCTCTCTCAGGAAAGTCCACAATCTTTCTTCTACTCCTATCAGGGGCTTGGAAATAGTCACATTTTTGTTTCACTTTTGATAACGCTCTAGCGGGCAAACTATTTGAACGAGGTGGGTCAAGCATAAAGCTTTGGTTAGATAATTTAAAGAGCGCTCAGAAAATTCTTCAATCTTTGTTCTACTCCTACCAGGGGCTCCGCAATAGTAACATTTTTGTTTCAACTTTGCTAACGCTCTAGCGGTTAAACTATTGGAACGAGGTGGGTCGTTCTCTCTCAGGAAAACCCCCAATCTTTCTTCTACTCCTATCAGTGGCTTGGAAATAGTCACATTTTTGTTTCACTTTTATTAATGCTCTAGCGGGTAAACTATTTAAACGAGGTCAGTCAAACATAAAGCATTGGTTAGATAATTTAAAGAGCTCTCAGGAAAATCTTCAATCTTTCTTCTACTCCTACCAGGGGCTCGGCAATAGTCACATTTTTGTTTCAACTTTGCAAACGCTCTGGCGGCTAAATTATTGGAACGAGGTGGGTCAAACAAAAAGCGTTGGTTGGATAATTTAAAGAGCTCTCAGGAAAATCTTCAATCTTTCTTCTACTCCTACCAGGGGCTCGGCAATAGTCACATTTTTGTTTCAACTTTGCAAACGCTCTAGCGGATAAATTATTAGAACGAGGTGGGTCAAACATAAAGCATTGGTTAGATAATTTTAAGAGCTCTCAGGAAAGTCTTCAATCTTTATTCTACTCCTATCAGGGGCTTAGAAATAGTCACATTTTTGTTTCACTTTTGATAATGATCTAGCGGCTAAATTATTGGAACGAGGTGGGTCAAACATAAAGCATTGGGTAGATAATTTAAAGAGCTTTCAGGAAAGTCTTCAATCTTTTTTCTACTCTTATCAGGGGCTTGGCAATAGTCCCCTTTTTGGTTTCAACTTTGCTAACGCTCTAGCGGCTAAACTCTTTGCACGAGGTGAGTCAAACATAAAGCATTGGTTAGATAATTTAAAGTGCTCTCAGGAAAGTCTACAATCTTTCTTCTACTCCTACCAGGGGCTCGGCAATAGTCACATTTTTGTTTCACTTTTGATAACGCTCTAGCGAGTAAACTAATTGAACGAGGTGGGTCAAGCATAAAGCTTCGGTTAGATAATTTAAAGAGCTCTGAGGAAAGTCTTCAATCTTTCTTCTACTCCTACCAGGGGCTCGGCAATAGTAACATTTTTGTTTCAACTTTGCTAACGCTCTAGCGGCTAAACTATTGGAACGAGGTGGGTCAAACATAAAGCATTGGTTAGATAATTTAAAGTGCTCTCAGGAAAGTCTTCAATCTTTCTTCTACTCCTACCAGGGGCTTGGAAATAGTCACATTTTTGTTTCACTTTTGATAACGCTCTAGCGGGTAAACTATTTGAACGAGGTGGGTCAAACATAAAGCTTTGGTTAGATAATTTAAAGAGCTCTCAGGAAAGTCTTCAATCTTTCTTCTACTCCTACCAGGGTCTCGGCAATAGTAACATTTTTGCTTCAACTTTGCTAACGCTCTAGCGGCTCAACTATTGGAACGAGGTGGGTCAAACATAAAGCATTGGTTAGATAATTTAAAGAGCTCTCAGGAATGTCTTCAATCTTTATTCTACTTCTACCAGGAGCTTGCAAATAGTCACATTTTTGTTTCACTTTTATTAATGCTCTAGCGGGTAAACTATTTGAACGAGGTGAGTCAAACATAAAGCATTTGTTAGATAATTTAAAGAGCTCTCCGGAAAGTCCCCAATTTTTCTTCTACATCTACCAGGGGCTTGGAAATAGTCACATTTTTGTTTCACTTTTGATAACGCTCTAGTGGCTAAACTATTTGAACGAGGTGAGTCAAACATAAAGCATTGGTTAGATAATTTAAAGAGCTCTCAGGAAAGTCTTCAATCTTTCTTCTAGTCCTACCAGGGGCTTGGAAATAGTCACATTTTTGTTTCACTTTTGATAGCGCTCTAGTGGCTAAACTATTTGAACGAAGTGGGTCAAACATAAAGCATTGGTTAGATAATTTAAAGAGCTTTCAGGAAAGTCTTCAATCTTTCTTCTACTCCTACCAGGGGCTTGGAAATAGTCACATTTTTGTTTCACTTTTGATAACGCTCTAGTGGCTAAACTATTTGAACGAAGTGGGTCAAACATAAAGCGTTGGTTAGATAATTTAAAGAGCTCTCAGGAAAGTCTTCAGTCTTTCTTCTACTCCTACCATGGGCTTGGAAATAGTCACATTTTTGTTTCACTTTTGATAACGCTCTAGTGGCTAAACTATTTGAACGAAGTGGGTCAAACATAAAGCATTAGTTAGATAATTTAAAGAGCTCTCAGGAAAGTCTTCAATCTTTCTTCTACTCCTACCAGGGGCTTGGAAATAGTCACATTTTGGTTTCAACTTTGCTAACGCTCAAGCGGCTAAACTTTTGGAAGGAGGTGGGTCAAACATGAAGCATTGGTTAGATAATTTAAAGAGCTCTCAGGAAAGTCTTCAATCTTTATTCTACTCCTACCAGGGGCGTGGCAATAGTCACATTTTTGTTTCAACTTTGCTAACGCTCTAGTGGCTAATTTATTGAAACGAGGTGGGTCGAACATAAAGTATTGGTTAGATAATCTAAACAAATGAGTTGAACCATCTCACTATCGATTGCTTAATGTGTATATACAACCAAATCGACATTATACCTAAATATAAGTTTACGGAATTCTTCCAAATGCACTGGCGTTATACCGTTATGGCTTTACGTAAACTTCAGTCAGATAAAAAGGTTAATTAACTTAAAAATGTTAAACTAATGATTTGAAGCATTTCGATATCAATAGCTAAATGTGTATATACAACAAAATCGACTTAATACATAAATATACGATAACGGAACTCTTCTAAATGCACTGCCGTTATGCCGCCATGGCTTTATATCACCTTCATTACGTTAAAGAAGGTTAATTAACTTAAATATGTTAAACTAATGATTTGAAGAATTTCATTAGCGATTGCTAAATGTGCATATACAAGAAAATGGACTTTATACCTAATATAAGATTACGGAATTCTTCTAAATGCACTGCCGTTACACCGTTATGGCTTTACGTACACTTCAGTAGGAAAAATAAGGTTAATTAACTTAAATATGTTAAACTAATGAGTTGAACCATCTCGATATCGATTGCTAATGTGTATATACAACAAAATCGACTTAATACCTAAATATAAGATTACGGAATTCTCCTAAATGCACTGTCGTTATGCCGCCATGGCTTTATATCAACTTCAATATGTTAAAGAAGGTTAACTAACTTAAATATGTAAAACTAATGATTTGAAGCATTTCGATATCGCTTGCTAAATGTGTATGTAAAAGAAAATCGGATTTATACCTAAACATAAGATTACGGAATCCTTCTAAATACACTGTCGTTATGCCGCCATGGCTTTATATCACCTTCATTACGTTAAAGAAGGTTAATTACATTAAATATGTTAAGCGAATGATTTGAAGCATTTCGATATCGGTTGTTAAACGTGTATATACAAGAAAATCGACTTTATACCTAAATATAAGATTACGGAATTCTTCCAAATGCACTGGTGTTATAACGTTATGGCTTTGCGTACACTTCAGTAGGAAAAATAAGGTTAATTAACTTAAATATGTTAAACTAATCAGTTGAACCATCTCGATATCGATTGTTACTGTGTATATAGAACAAAATTGACTTTATACCTAAATATAAGATTACGGAATTCTTCTAAATGCACTGTCGTTATGCCACCATGGCTTTATATCCACTTCAATACGTTAAAGAAGGTTAACTAACTTAAATATGTTAAAGTAATGATTTGAAGCATTTCGATATCGATTGCTAAATGTGTATGTACAAGAAAATCAACTTTATACATAAATATAAGATTACGGAATTCTTCTAAATGCACTGCCGTTATGACGCCATGGCTTTAAGCCAACTTCCGTTCGTAAAAGAAGGTTTTTTAACTTAAATATGCTAAATTAATGATTTGAAGAACTTTGATATCGATAGCTAAATGTGTATGTAAAAGAAAATCGAATTTATACCTAAACATAAGATCACGGAATTCTTCCAAATGTATTGTCGTTATGCTGCCATGGCTTTACATCAACCTCAATACGTTAAAGAAGGTTAGTTAACTTAAATATGTTAAGCTAATTATTTGAAGCATTTCGATATCGATTGCTAAATGCGTATATACAACAAAATCGGCTTTATACCTAAATATAAGATTACGGAATTCTTCTAAATGCACTGTCGTTATTTCGCCATGGCTCTATATCACTTTCGTTACGTTAAAGAAGGTTAACTAACTTAAATATGTTAAACGAATGATTTAAAGCATTTCGATATCGATAGCTAAATGTGTATATACAAGAAAATCGACTTAATACCTAAATATAAGATTACGGAATTCTTCCAAATGCACTGCCGTTATACCGTTTTGGCTTTATGTAAACTTCAGTAAGATAAAGAAGGCTAATTAACTTAAATATGTTAAACTAATGATTTACAGCATTTCCATATCGATTGCTAAATGTGTATATACAACAAAATCGACCTTATACCTAAATATAAGATTACGGAATTCTTCCAAATCTACTCTCGTTATGCTGCCATGGCTTTACATCAACTTCAATACGCTAAAATAGGTTAATTGACTTAAATATGTTAAACTAATGATTTAAAACATTTCGATTCGATTGCTAGAGGCGTATATACAACAAAATCGACTTTATACCTAAATATAAGATTACAGAATTCTTATAAATGCACTGTCGTTATGCCGCCATGGCTTTATATCACCTTCATTACGGTAAAGAAGGTTAACTAACTTAAATATGTTAAACTAATGATTTGAAGAATTTCGATATCGATTGCTAAATTTGTATGTACAACAAAATCGACTTTATACCTAAATATAAGATAACGGAATTCATATAAATATAGTGACGTTATGCCATTATTGCTTTATGCAAACTTCAGTAAGATAAAGAAGGTTAATTAACTTAAATATGCTTAACCAGTTATTTGATGCATTTCGATATCGATTGCTAAATGTGTAAATACAAGAAAATCGACTTTATACCTAAACATAAGATAAAGGAATTCTTCTACATGCACTGCCGCTATGCCGCCATAGCTATATGCCAACTTCAGTTCGTTAATGAAGGTTTATTAACTTAAATATGTTAAACTAATGAGTTGAACCATCTCGATATCGATTGCTAAATGTGTAAATACAAGAAAATCGACTTTATACCTAAATATAAGATAACGGAATTCTTCTAAATGCACTGCCGTTATACCGTTATGGCTTTATGCAAACTTCAGTAAGAAAAAGAAGGTTAATTAACTTAAATATGTTAAACTAATGATTTGAAGCATCTCGATATCGATTGTTAAATGTGTATATACATCAAAATCGACTTTATACCTAAATATAAGATTACGGAATTTATCCAAATGCACTGCCGTTATACCGTTATGGCTTTACGTAAACTGCAGTAAGAAAAAGAAGGTAAACTAACTTAAATATGTTAAACGAATGAGTTGAAGCATCTCGATATCGATTGTTAAATGTGTATATACAACAAAATCGGCTTTATACCTAAATATAAGATTACGGAATTCTTCTAAATGCACTGTCGTTATGTCGCCATGGCTCTATATCACTTTCGTTACGTTAAAGAAGGTTAATTAACTTAAATATGTTAAACTATTGATTTGAAGCATCTCGATATCGATTGCTAAATGTGTATATACAACAAAAATCGACTTAATATATAAATATGCGATAACGGAACTCTTCTAAATGCACTGCCATTATGCCGCCATGGCTTTATATCACCTTCATTACGTTAAAGAAGGTTAATTAACTTAAATATGTTAAACTATTGATTTGAAGCATCTCGATATCGATTGCTAAATGTGTATATACAAGAAAATCGACTTTATACCTAATATAAGATTACGGAATTCTTCTAAATGCACTGCCGTTATACCGTTATGGCTTTACGTACACTTCAGTAGGAAAAATAAGGTTAATTAACTTAAATATGTTAAACTAATGAGTTGAACCATCTCGATATCGATTGCTAATGTGTATATACAAGAAAATCGACTTTATACCTAAATATAAGATTACGGAATTCTTCTAAATGCACTGTCGTTATGCCGCCATGGCTTTATATTAACTTTAATACGTTAAAGAAGGTTAACTAACTTAAATATGTTAAACTAATGATTTGAAGCATTTCGATATCGCTTGCTAAATATGTATGTAAAAGAAAATCGAATTTATACCTAAACATAAGATTACGGAATACTTCTAAATACACTGTCGTTATGCCGCCATGGCTTTATATCACCTTCATTACGTTAAAGAAGGTTAACTAACTTAAATATGTTAAGCGAATGATTTGAAGCATTTCGATACCGATTGCTAAACGTGCATATACAAGAAAATCCACATTATACCTAAATATAAGATTACGGAATTCTCCCAAATGCACTGCCGTTATAGCGTTATGGCTTTGCGTACACTTCAGTAGGAAAAATAAGGTTAATTAACTTAAATATGTTAAACTAATGAGTTGAACCATCTCGATATCGATTGCTAATGTGTATATACAACAAAATCGACTTTATACCTAAATATAAGATTACGGAATTCTTCTAAATGCACTGTCGTTATGCCACCATGGCTTTATATCAACTTCAATACGTTAAAGAAGGTTAACTAACTTAAATATGTTAAACTAATGATTTGAAGCATTTCGATATCGATTGCTAAATGTGTATGTACAACAAAATCGACTTTTTACCTAAATATAAGATTATGGAATTCTTCTAAATGCACTGCCGTTATGCCGCCATGGCCTTAAGCCAACTGCCGTTCGTTAAAGACGGTTTATTAACTTAAATATGTTAAACGAATGATTTGAAGCATTTCGATATCGATAGCTAAATGTGTATATACAAGAAAATCGACTTTATACCTAATATAAGATTACGGAATTCTTCTAAATGCACTGCCGTTATGCCGCCATGGCTTTAAGCCAACTTCCGTTCGTTAAAGAAGGTTTATTAACTTAAATATTTTAAACTAATGATTTGAAGAACTTCGATATCGATTGCTAAATGTGTATATACACGAAAATCAACTTTATACATAAATATAAGACTACGGAATTCTTCCAAATGTATTGTCGTTATGCAACCACGGCTTTACATCAACTTCAATACGTTAAAGAAGGTTAACTAACTTAAATATGTTAAACTAATGATTTGAAGCATTTCGATATCGATTGCTAAATGCGTATATACAACAAAATTGGCTCTATACCTAAATATTAGATTACTGAATTCTTCTAAATGCACTGTCGTTATGCCGCCATGGCTCTATATCACTTTCATTACGTTAAAGAAGGTTAACTAACTTAAATATGTTAAACGAATGATTTGAAGCATTTCGATACCGATAGCTAAATGTGTATATACAAGAAAATCGACTTTTTACCTAAATATAAGATTACGGAATTCTTCCAAATGCACTGCCGTTATACCGTTTTGGTTTTATGTAAACTTCAGTAAGATAAAGAAGTTTAATTAACTTAAATATGTTAAACTAATGATTTGAAGCATTTCGATATCGATTGCTAAATGCGTATATACAACAAAATCGGCTCTATACCTAAATATAAGATTACTGAATTTTTCTAAATGCACTGTCGTTTTGCCGCCATGGCTCTATATCACTTTCATTACGTTAAAGAAGGTTAACTAACTTAAATATGTTAAACGAATGATTTGAAGCATTTCGATACCAATAGCTAAATGTGTATATACAAGAAAATCGACTTTTTACCTAAATATAAGATTACGGAATTCATATAAATATACTGCCGTTATGCCGTTATTGCTTTATGTAAACTTCAGTAAGATAAAGAAGGTTAATTAACTTAAATATGCTAAACCAGTTATTTGATGCATTTCGATATCGATTGCTAAATGTTTATTAACAACAAAATCGACTTTATACCTAAATATAAGATAACGGAATTCTTCTAAATGCACTGCCGTTATGCCGCCATGGCTATATGCCAACTTCAGATCGTTAAAGAAGGTTTATTAACATAAATATGTTAAACTAATGAGATGAAGCATCTCGATATCGATCGCTTAATGTGTATATACAACAAAATCGGCTTTATACCTAAATATAAGATTACGGAATTTTTCTAAATGCACTGTCGTTATGCCGCCATGGCTCTATATCACTTTCATTACGTTAAAGAAGGTTAACTAACTTAAATATGTTAAACTAATGATTTGAAGCATTTCGATATCGATTGCTAAATGCGTATATACAACAAAATCGGCTCTATACCTAAATATAAGATTACTGAATTCTTCTAAATGCACTGTCGTTATGCCGCCATGGCTCTATATCACCTTTATTACGCTAAAGAAGGTTAACTTACTTAAATATGTTAAACGAATGATTTGAAGCATTTCGATATCGATAGTTAAATGTGTATATACAAGAAAATCGACTTTTCACCTAAATATAAGATTACGGAATTCTTCCAAATGCACTGCCGTTATGCCGTTTTGTCTTTATGTAAACTTCAGTAAGATAAAGAAGGTTAATTAACTTAAATATGCTAAACCAGTTATTTGATGCATTTCGATATAGGTTGCTAAATGTGTAAATACAAGAAAATCGACTTTATACCTAAATATAAGATAACGGAATTCTTCTACATGCACTGCCGTTATACCGCCATAGCTTTATGCCAACTTCAGTTCGTTAAAGAAGGTTTATTAACTTAAATATGTTAAACTCATGAGTTGAAGCATCTCGATATCGATTGCTAAATATGTATATACAACAAAATCGACTTTATACCTAAATATAAGATTGCGGAATTCTTCTAAATGCACTGCCGTTATGCCGACATGGCCTTAAGCCAACTTCAGTTCGTTAAAGAAGGTTTATTAACTTAAATATGTTAAACCAGTTTTTTGAGGCATTTCGATATCGATTGCTTAATGCATATATACCAGAAAATCGACTTTATACCTAAATATAAGACTACGGAATTCTTCCAAATGTACTGTCGTTATGCTGCCATCGCTTTGTATCAACTTCAATACGTTAAAGAAGGTTAATTTACTTAAATTTGTTAAACTAATGATTTGAAGCATTTCGATATCGATAGCTAAATGTGTATGTAAAAGAAAATCGAATTTATACCTAAACATAAGATCACGGAATTCTTCCAAATGTACTGTCGTTATGCCACCATGTCTTTATGTCACCTTCATTACGTTAAAGAAGGCTAGTTAACTTAAATATGTTAAACTAATGATTTGAAGCATTTCGTTATCGATTGCTAAATGTGTGTATACAAGAAAATCGACTTTATACCTAAATATAAGATTACGGAATTCTTCTAAATGCACTGCCGTTATACCGTTAAGGCTTTATGTAGACTTCTTCTTCTTTACTGGCGTAGACACCGCTTACGCGATTATAGCCGAGTCAACAACAGCGCGCCAGTCGTTTCTTCTCTTCGCTACGTGGCGCCAATTGGATATTCCAAGCGAGGCCAGGTCCTTCTCTACTTGGTCCTTCCAACGGAGTGGAGGTCTTCCTCTTCCTCTGCTTCCCGCGGCGGGTACTGCGTCGAATACTTTCAGAGCTATAGTGCTTTCATCCATCCGGACAACATGACCTAGCCAGCGTAGCCGCTGTCTTTTAATTCGCTGAACTATGTCAATGTCGTCGTATATCTCGTACAGCTCATCGTTCCATCAAATGCGATATTCGCCGTGGCCAACGCGCAAAGGACCATAAATCTTTCGCAGAACCTTTCTCTCGAAAACTCGCAACGTCAACTCATCGGTTGTTGTCATCGTCCAAGCGTCTGCACCATATAGGAGGACGGGAATTATGAGAGACTTATAGAGTTTGGTTTTTGTTTGTCGAGAGAGGACTTTGCTTCTCAATTGCCTACTTAGTCCGAAGTAGCACCTGTTGGCAAGAGTTATCCTGCGTTGGATTTCTAGGCTGACATTGTTGGTGGTGTTTACGCTGGTTCCAAGATAGACGAAATTATCTACAACTTCAAAGTTATGACTGTCAACAGTGACGTGAGTGCCAAGTCGCGAGTGCGACGACTGTTTGTTTGATGACAGGAGATATTTCGTCTTGCCCTCGTTCACTGCCAGACCCATTTCTTTTGCTTCCTTGTCCAGTCTGGAGAAAGCAGAACTAACGGCGCGGGTGTTGAGGCCGATGATATCAATATCATCGGCATACGCCAGCAGTTGTACACTCTTATAAAAGATGGTACCTTCTCTGTTAAGTTCTGCAGCTCGAACTATTTTCTCCAGAAGCAGGTTGAAAAAGTCGCACGATAGGGAATCGCCTTGTCTGAAACCTCGTTTGGTATCGAACGGCTCGGAGAGGTCCTTCCCGATTCTGACGGAGCTTTTTGTGTTGCTCAACGTCAGTTTACACAGCCGTATTAGTTTTGCGGGGATACCAAATTCAGACATCGCGGCATAAAGGCAGCTCCTTTTCGTGCTGTCGAAAGCAGCTTTGAAATCGACGAAGAGGTGGTGTGTGTCGATTCTCCTTTCACGGGTCTTTTCCAAGATTTGGCGCATCGTGAATATCTGCTCGGTTGTTGATTTACCAGGTCTAAAGCCACACTGATAAGGTCCAATCAGTTTGTTGACGGTGGGCTTTAATCTTTCACACAATACGCTCGACAGAACCTTATATGCGATATTGAGGAGGCTAATCCCACGGTAGTTGGCGCAGATTGTGGGGTCTCCTTTTTTGTGGATTGGGCATAGCACACTTAAATTCCAATCGTTGGGCATACTTTCGTCCGACCATATTTTGCAAAGAAGCTGATGCATGCACCTTATCAGCTCTTCGCCGCCGTGTTTGAATAGCTCGGCCGGCAATCCATCGGCCCCTGCCGCTTTGTTGTTTTTCAGGCGGGCAATTGCTATTCGAACTTCATCATGGTCGGGCAATGGAACATCTGCTCCATCGTCATCGATTGGGGTATCGGGTTCGTTTTCTCCTGGTGTTGTGTGTTCACTGCCATTCAGCAGGCTGGAGAAGTGTTCCCTCCATAATTTAAGTATGCTCTGGGCATCGGTAACTAGATCACCTTTGGGGGTTCTACAAGAGTATGCTCCGGTCTTGAAACCGTCTGTAAGTCGCCGCATCTTTTCGTAGAATTTTCGAGCATTACCCCTGTCGGCCAGCTTATCAAGCTCTTCGTACTCACGCATTTCGGCCTCTTTCTTTTTCTGTCTACAAATGCGTCTCGCTTCCCTCTTCAACTCTCGGTATCTATCCCATCCCGCACGTGTTGTGGTCGATCGTAACGTTGCGAGGTAGGCAGCCTGTTTTCTCTGCGCTGCCACACGGCACTCCTCGTCGTACCAGCTGTTCCTTTGCACCTTCCGAAAACCAATGGTTTCGGTTGCAGCTGTAGGTAAGGAGTTTGAAATGCCGTCCCACAGCTCCCTTATACCGAGTTGTTGACGAGTGCTCTCAGAGAGCAGGAGTGCAAGCCGAGTAGAAAATCGTTCGGCTGTCTGTTGTGATTGCAGCTTCTCGACGTCGAACCTTCCTTGTGTTTGTTGGCGTGCGTTTTTTGCTGCACAGAGGCGGGTGCGAATTTTGGCTGCAACAATATAGTGGTCCGAGTCGATGTTAGGACCTCAGAGCGCACGCACATCTAAAACACAGGAGACGTGTCTTCCGTCTATCACAACATGATCGATCTGGTTGGTGGTTTTTCGATCCGGAGACAGCCAGGTAGCTTGATGTATCTTCTTATGCTGGAATCTAGTACTACAGATAACCATATTTCGGGCCCCGGCGAAGTCGATCAGCCTCAACCCATTTGGGGATGTTTCCTCGTGGAGGCTGAATTTACCGACCGTAGTGCCAAAGATACCTTCTTTGCCCACCCTGGCGTTGAAGTCGCCAAGCACGATTTTGACATCGTGGCGGGGGCATCTCTCATAAGTGCGCTCCAAGCACTCATAAAAGGCATCTTTGGTCACATCGTCCTTCTCTTCCGTCGGGGCGTGGGCGCAAATCAGCGATATGTTGAAGAACCTCGCTTTGATGCGGATTGTGGCTAGACGTTCATTCATAGGAGTGAATGATAGTACTCGGCGACGGAGTCTCTCTCCCACCACGAATCCAACACAAAACTTGCGCTCCTTTATATGGCCGCTGTAGTAAATGTCACAAGGACCTACTCGTCTCTGTCCTTGTCCCGTCCATCGCATTTCTTGGACGGCGGTGATGTCAGCCTTTATCTTTACGAGGACATCTACCAGCTGGGCAGCGGCACCTTCCCAATTAAGGGACCGGACATTCCACGTGCATGCTCTCAAATCATAGTCCTTATTTCGTTTGCCGTGGTCGTCATCAAAAGGGGGGTCTCTCATCCGAGGCTGTTTTTTCCTTTTCATTGGGGGTGTTTTTTTACGTGGCGGGTCCCAAACCCAGCGCACAACGCTATACAGGGGATGTTTCGCCTTCTCACTTTAGCTCGCCTTCAAACGGATGTTCTTAGGCTACCCAGAGGATACTCGGTCAAAGACCGGAAGTCGCGAGCTGCTTGAGTCATATGTAAAAGAATCGTTTCTGGCCACTCCCAAGTGAATGACGATCAGAGAACTTTCCTCACTTGCGTGAACTTCTACACATGACTCCATCCTCCACTTCTACACATGACTATATCCTCCATATACAACAAAATCGGCTTTATACCTAAATATAAGACTACGGAATTCTTCTAAATGCACTGTCGTTATGCCGCCATGGCCTTAAGCCAACTTCATTACGTTCAAGAAGGTTAACTAACTTAAATATGTTAAACGAATGATTTGAAGCATTTCGATATCGATAGCTAAATTTGATATAAGATTACGGAATCCTTCTAAATGCACTGCCGTTATGCCGACATGGCTTTAAGCCAACTTCCGTTCGTTAGAGAATGTTAATTAACTTAAATATGTTAAACTCATGAGTTGAAGCATCTCGATATCGATTGCTAAATATGTATATACAACAAAATCGACTTTATGCCTAAATATAAGACTACGGAATTATGGCTTTATGTCAACTTCAGTTCGCTAAAGAAGGTTTATTAACTTTAATAGGTTAAACCAGTTATGTGAAGCATTTCGATATCGATTGCGAAATGTGTATATACAAGAAAATCGACTTTATACCTAAATATAAAATTATAACAATACGGAATTCTTCTAAATGCACTGCCGTTATACCGTTAAGGCTTTATGTAGACTTCAGTATGCTAAAAAATGTTTATTAACTTAATATGTTAAACTTATGATTTGAAGCATTTCGATATCGATAGCTAAATGTGTATAAACAAAAAAATCAACTTTATGCATAAATATAAGACTACGGAATTCTTCTAAATGCACTGCCGTTATGCCGCCATGGCTTTAAGCCAACTTCCGTTCGTTAAAGAAGGTTTATTAACTTAAATATGTTAAACTAACGATTTGAAGCCTTTCGATATCGATTGCTAAATGTGTATATACAAGAAAATCAATTTTATACATAAATATAAGACTACGGAATTCTTCCAAATGCATTGTCGTTATGCTGCCATGGCTTTACATCAACTTCATTACGTTAAAGAAGGTTAATTAACTTAAATATGTTAAACTAATGATTTGAAGCATTTCTATATCGATTGCTAAATGTGTATATACAAGAAAATCGACTTTATACCTAAATATAAGATGACGGAATTCTTCTAAATGCACTGTGGTTATGCCGCCATGGCTCTATATCACCTTCATTACGCTAAAGAAGGTTAACTAACTTAAATATGTTAAACGAATGATTTGAAGCATTTCGATATCGATAGTTAAATGTGTATATACAAGAAAATCGACTTTTCACCTAAATATAAGATTACGGAATTCTTCCAAATGCACTGCCGTTATGCCGTTTTGTCTTTATGTAAACTTCAGTAAGATAAAGAAGGTTAATTAACTTAAATATGCTAAACCAGTTATTTGATGCATTTCGATATAGGTTGCTAAATGTGTAAATACAAGAAAATCGACTTTATACCTAAATATAAGATAACGGAATTCTTCTACATGCACTGCCGTTATACCGCCATAGCTTTATGCCAACTTCAGTTCGTTAAAGAAGGTTTATTAACTTAAATATGTTAAACTCATGAGTTGAAGCATCTCGATATCGATTGCTAAATATGTATATACAACAAAATCGACTTTATACCTAAATATAAGATTGCGGAATTCTTCTAAATGCACTGCCGTTATGCCGACATGGCCTTAAGCCAACTTCAGTTCGTTAAAGAAGGTTTATTAACTTAAATATGTTAAACCAGTTATTTGAAGCATTTCGATATCGATTGCTTAATGCATATATACCAGAAAATCGACTTTATACCTAAATATAAGACTACGGAATTCTTCCAAATGTACTGTCGTTATGCTGCCATCGCTTTATATCAACTTCAATACGTTAAAGAAGGTTAATTAACTTAAATTTGTTAAACTAATGATTTGAAGCATTTCGATATCGATAGCTAAATGTGTATGTAAAAGAAAATCAAATTTATACCTAAACATAAGATCGCGGAATTCTTCCAAATGTACTGTCGTTATGCCACCATGTCTTTATGTCACCTTCATTACGTTAAAGAAGGCTAGTTAACTTAAATATGTTAAACTAATGATTTGAAGCATTTCGTTATCGATTGCTAAATGTGTATATACAAGAAAATCGACTTTATACCTAAATATAAGATTACGGAATTCTTCTGCATGCACTGTCGTTATGCCGCCATGGCTTTATATGACCTTCATTACGTTAAAGAAGGTTAACTAACTTAAATATGTTAAACGAATGATTTGAAGCATTTCGATATCGATAGCTAAATGTGTATATACAAGAAAATCGACTTTTTACCTAAATATAAAATTATAGCATTACGGAAATCTTCTAAATGCCCTGCCGTTATACCGTTAAGGCTTTATGTAGACTTCAGTATGCTTAAAAATGTTTATTATCTTAATATGTTAAACTAATGATTTGAGGCATTTCGATATCGATAGCTAAATGTGTATATACAAGAAAATCGACTTTATACCTAATATAAGATTACGGAATTCTTCTAAATGCACTGCCGTTATGCCGCCATGGCTTTAAGCCAACTTCCGTTCGTTAAAGAAGGTTTATTAACTTAAATATGTTAAACTAACGATTTGAAGCATTTTGATATCGATTGCTAAATGTGTATATACAAGAAAATCAATTTTATACATAAATATAAGACTACGGAATTCTTCCAAATGCATTGTCGTTATGCTGCCATGGCTTTACATCAACTTCATTACGTTAAAGAAGGTTAATTAACTTAAATAAGTTAAACTAATGATTTGAAGCATTTCGATATCGATTGCTAAATGCGTATATACAACAAAATCGGCTTTATACCTGAATATAAGACTACGGAATTCTTCTAAATGCACTGTCATTATGCCGCCATGGCCTTAAGCCAACTTCATTACGTTCAATAAGGTTAACTAACTTAAATATGTTAAACGAATGATTTGAAGCATTTCGATATCGATAGCTAAATGTGTATATACAAGAAAATCGACTTTTTACCTAAATATAAGATTACGGAATTCTTCCAAATGCACTGCCGTTATACCCTTTTGGCTTAATGTAAACTTCAGTAAGATAAAGAAGGTTAATTAACTTAAATATGTTAAACTAATGATTTGAAGCATTTCGATATCGATAGCTAAATGTGTATATACAAGAAAATCGACTTTATACCTAATATAAGATTACGGAATTCTTCCAAATGCACTGCCGTTATGCCGCCGTGGCTTAAAAGCCTACTTCCGTTCGCTAAAGGAGGTTTATTAACTTGAATATGTTAAACCAGTTATCTGAAGCATTTCAATATCGATTGCGAAATGTGTAGATACAAGAAAATCGACTTTATACTTAAATATAAAATTATAACATTACGGAATTTTTCTAAATGCACTGCAGTTATACCGTTAAGGCTTTATGTAGACTTCAGTAAGCTAAAAAATGTTTATTAACTTAATATGTTAAACGAATGATTTGAAGCATTTCGATATCGATTGCTAAATGTTTATATACAAGAAAATTGACTTTATACCTAAATATAAGACTGCGGAATTCTTACAAATGTACTGTCGTTATGCCGCCATGGCTTTATATCAACTTCAATACGTTAAAGAAGGTTATTTAACTTAAATGTGTTAAACTAATGATTTGAAGCATTTCGATATCGATTGCTAAATGCGTATATACAACAAAATCGACTTTATACCTAAATATAAGATTACGGAATTCTTCTAAATGCACTGTCGTTATGCCGCCATGGCTTTATATCACCTTCATTACGTTAAAGAAGTTTAGCTAACTTAAATATGTTAAACGAATGATTTGAAGATTTTCGATATCGATTGCTAAATGTGTAAATACAAGAAAATCGACTACATACCTAAATATAAGATTACGGAAAGCTTTTGACACGGTCAAGCACACAACGCTACTGCAGGACATCGAAAAAACCACTCTCCCTCCAGGGCTAAAGAGGTGGACCATGAACTATCTGAACGGTCGTCAGTCATCCGTACTATTTCGAGGCGAAACATCAAAACTGAGAAGAATTAAACAGGGGGTTCCGCAGGGTGGTGTCCTCTCCCCGCTACTGTTTAATTTCTACATCTCGAAACTTCCTCAACCACCAGAGGGGGTTTCCATAACCTCGTACGCAGATGACTGCACGATAATGACGTCGGGCAATGGAATCGATGGCATGTGTTCGAAGGTAAACAGCTACCTCTCCGACCTTTCTCGTTTCCTCACTGCACGAAACCTCCATCTTTCACCCACCAAATCCACAGCGACCATATTCACAAACTGGACGAAGGAGTATAGACTTGAGCTTAATATTGCGGTCGATGGCGTAAAAATTCCGACTGTCAATAACCCTAAGATTTTAGGCGTAACTTTCGACAGTCTATGCTCCTTCTCTCCCCACACGACCGCGATTATCGCCAAGGTACAGAGCCGCAACAAAATCCTCAAGTCGCTAGCCGGCAGCACATGGGGAAAAGACAAAGAAACGTTGCTGGCAACCTACAAGGCAATCGGCCGGCCGGTCCTTAACTATGCAGCACCAATATGGTCGCCTGGATGCAGTGGTACGCAGATGAGGAAACTCCAGACCTGCCAAAATACTGCACTCCGGACTACGACGGGATGCCTCCTGATGTCTCCCATCGAACACCTCCACAGTGAGACGCATATGCTTCCTGTAAAGGAGCATAATCAACTCCTCTCCAGACAGTTCCTGCTGGGTTGTTTCCGTAGGAATCACCCCTGCAGCCACCTGCTTGGAGCGGAACCGCCTCCCAGGAGCATCAGGAGGTCTTTCCTCGACTACGTCGACGACATCAGACAGTACGCCGACCAGACTTCGGACGCAACAAACTATCGACAGGCACTGGCCGCCATTCACAGTGGAGCCATCAACACCTTCATCGACTCCCTTCCCGTGAATGGCGTTCTTGGAGTCAAACCACCATCTATTGCAGACGAAGAGCTCCAGTTGCCGCGAGAAACGCGAGTGACCCTAGCGCAACTTCGTTCTGGATACTGTAGCAGGTTAAACTCCTACTTATCCAGAATCGACCCCGACATACCCAATGTATGTCCTGCATGCAACGAGTCCCCGCATGACACTGACCACCTCTTTGCATGCCCCACAAACCCTACCCATCTAACACCCTCCTCCCTTTGGTCCGACCCCGTCGAAACAGCACGTTTCCTGGGCCTACCGTTAGATGACCTCGACGACAACACAGGTAATCTTTACCATCCTAACGGGGACTAGATAACCGTTACAACAACAACAACATTACGGAATTCTTCTACATGCACTGTCGTTATGCCGCCATGGCTTTATATCACCTTCATTACGTTAAAGAAGGTTAATTAACTTAAATATGTTAAATTAATGATTTGAAGCATTTCGATATCGATTGCTAAATGTGTATATAAAACAAAATCGACTTTTTACCTAAATATAAGATTACGGAATTCTTCTAAATGCACTGCCGTTATGCCGCCATGGCTTTATATCACCTTCATTACGTTAAAGAAGGTTAACGAACTTAAATCTGTTAAACGAATGATTTGAAGCATTTCGATATCGATAGTTAAATGTGTATATACAAGAAAATCGACTTTTTACCTAAATATAAGATTACGGAATTCTTCTAAATGCACTGCCGTTATGCCGTTATGGCTTTATGTAAACTTCAGTAAGATAAAGAAGGCTAATTAACTTAAATATGCTAAGAAAGTTATTTGATGCATTTCGATATTGATCGTTTAATGTGTAAATACAAGAAAATCGACTTTATACCTAAATATAAGATTACGGAATTCTTCCAAATGCACTGCAGTTATGCCGTTATGACTTTATGTTAACTTCAGTTCGTTAAAGAAGGTTAATTAACTTAAATATGTTAAACTAATGATTTGAAGCATTTCGATATCAATTGCTAAATGTGAATATTTAAGAAAATCGACTTTATGCCTAAATATAAGATTACGGAATTCTTCTAAATGCACTGCCGTTATGCCGTTATGGCTTTATGTAAACTTTAGTAAGATAAAGAAGGCTAATTAACTTAAATATGCTAAGCAAGTTATTTGATGCATTTCGATATTGATCGTTTAATGTGTAAATACAAGAAAATCGACTTTATACCTAAATATAAGATTACGGAATTCTTCCAAATGCACTGTCGTTATGCCGCCATGGCTTTATATCACCTTCATTACGCTAAAGAAGGATAACTAACTGAAATATGTTAAATTAATGATTTGAAGCATTTCGATATCGATTGCTAAATGTGTATATAAAACAAAATCGACTTTATAACTAAATATAAGATTACGGAATTCTTCTACATGCACAGTCGTTATGCCGCCATGGCTTTATATCACCTTCATTACGTTAAAGAAATTTAACTAACTTAAATACGTTAAACTAATGATTTGAAGCATTTCGTTATCGATTGCTAAATGTGTATATACAAGAAAATCGACTTTATACCTAAATATAAGATTACGGAATTCTTCTAAATGCACTGCCGTTATGCCGCCATGGCTTTATGCCAACTTCCGTTCGTTAAATAATATTAATTAACTTAAATATGTTAAACTAATGATTTGAAGCATTTCGATATCGATTGCTCAATGTGTGAATACAAGAAAATCGAATTTATACCTAAATATAAAATTATAACATTACGGAATTCTTCTAAATGCACTGCCGTTATACCGTTAAGGCTTTGTATAGACTTCAGTATGCTAAAAAATGTTTATTAACATAATATGTTAATCTTATAATTTGAAGCAATTAGATATCGATTGCTAAAGGTGTAAATACAACAAAATCGACATTATACCTAAATATAAGTTTACGGAGTTCTTCCAAATGCACTGCCGTTATACCGTTATGGCTTTATGTTAACTTCAGTTCGTTAAAGAAGGTTTATTAACTTAAATATGTTAAACCAGGTATTTGAAGCATTTCGATATCGATTGCTTAATGCATATATAAACAAAAAATCGACTTTATACCTAAATATAAGACTACGGAATTCTTCCAAATGTACTGTCGTTATGCCGCCATGGCTTTATATCACCTTCATTACGTTAAAGAAGGTTTATTAACTTCAATATGTTAAACTAATGATTTGAAGCATTTCGATATCGATTGCTAAATGTCTATATACAAGAAAATCGACTTTATACATAAATATAAGATTACGGAATTCTTCTAAATGCACTGTCGTTATGCCGCCATGGCTTTATATCACCTTCATTACGTTAAAGAAGGTTAACGAACTTAAATCTGTTAAACGAATGATTTGAAGCATTTCGGTATCGATAGCTAAATGTGTATATACAAGAAAATCGACTTTTTACCTAAATATAAGATTACGGAATTCTTCCAAATGTACTGTCGTTATGCCGCCATGGCTATATGCCAACTTCAGATGGTTAAAGAAGGTTAATTAACTTAAAAATGTTAAACTAATGATTTGAAGCATTTCGTTATCGATTGCTAAATGTGAATGTTTAAGAAAATCGACTTTATGCCTAAATAGTATCTTCTAAATGCACTGTCGTTATGCCGCCATGGCTTTATATCACCTTCATTACGTTAAAGAAGGTTAACGAACTTAAATATGTTAAACGAATGATTTGAAGCATTTCGATATCTATAGCTAAGAGTGTATATACAAGAACATCGACTAATGCTTCAAATAACTGGTTTAGCATATTTAAGTTATTTAACCTTATTTATCTTACTGAAGTTTACATAAAGCCATAACAGCATAACGGCAGTATATTGATATGAATTCCGTTATTTTATATTTAGGTATAAAGTAGATTTTGTTGTACATACACATTTAGCAATCGATATCGAAATGCTTCAAATCATTAGTTTAACATATTTAAGTTAATTACCCTTCTTTAACGTAATGAAGGTGGTATAAAGCCATGGCTGCATAACGACAGTGCATTTAGAAGAATTCCGTAATCTTATATTTAGGTAAAAAGTCGATTTTGTTGTATATACGCATTTAGCAATCGATATCGAAATGCTTCAAATCATTAGTTTAACATATTTAAGTTAAATAACCTTCTTTAACGTATTGAAGTTGATATAAAGCCATGGCGGCATAACGACAGTACATTTGTAAGAATTCCGCAGTCTTATATTTAGGTATAAAGTCAATTTTCTTGTATATAAACATTTAGCAATCGATATCGAAATGCTTCAAATCATTCGTTTAACATATTTAAGTTACTAAACCTTTTTTAACGATCTGAAGTTGGCATATAGCCATGGCGGCATAATGGCAGTGCATGTAGAAGAATTCCGTAATCTTATATTTAGGTATAAAGTCGATTTTCTTGTATATACACATTTAGCTATCGATACCGAAATGCTCCAAATCATTAGTTTAAGATATTTAAGTTAATCAACCTTCTTTAACGTATTGAAGTTGATATAAAGCCATGGCGGCATAACGACAGTACATTTGGAAGAATTCCGTAGTTTCATATTTAGGTATAAAATCGATTTTCTGGTATATATGCATTAAGCAATCGATATCGAAATGCTTCAAATAACTGGTTTAACATATTTAAGTTAATAAACCTTCTTTAACGAACTGAAGTTGGCTTAAGGCCATGGCGGCATAACGGCAGTGCATTTAGAAGAATTCCGTAATCTTATATTAAGGTATAAAGTCGATTTTCTTGTATATACACATTTAGCAATCGATATTGAAATGCTTCAAATCATTAGTTTAACATATTTAAGTTAATTAACCTTCTTTATCTTACTGAAGTTTACATTAAGCCAAAAGGGTATAACGGCAGTGCATTTGGAAGATTTCCGTAATCTTATATTTAGGTAAAAAGTCGATTTTCTTGTATATACACATTTAGCAATCGATAACGAAATGCTGCAAATCATAAGATTAACATAATTAAGTTAACTAACCTTCTTTATCTTACTGAAGTTTACATAAAGCCATAACGGCATAACGGCAGTATATTTATATGAATTCCGTTATCTTATATTTAGGTATAAAGCCGATTTTGTTGTATATACACATTAGCAATCGATATCGAGATGCTTCAACTCATTAGTTTAACATATTTAAGTTAATAACCTTATTTTTCCTACTGATGTGTACGTAAAGCCATAACGGTATAACGGCAGTGCATTTGGAAGAATTCCGTAATCTTATATTTAGGTATAAAATCGATGTTTTTTATATACACATTTAGATATCGATATAGAAATGCTTCAAATCATTCGTTTAACATATTTAAGTTAAATAGCCTTCTTTAACGTAATGAAGGTGACATAAAGCCATGGCGGCATAACGACAGTACATTTGGAAGAATTCCGTAATCTTATGTTTAGGTATAAAGTCGATTTTCTTGTATATACACATTTAGCAATCGATATTGAAATGCTTCAAATCATTAGTTTAACATATTTAAGTTAATTAACCTTCTTTAACGAACGGAAGTTGGCTTAAAGCCATGTCGGCATAACGGCAGTGCATTTAGAAGAATTCCGTGATCTTATATTAGGTATAAAGTCGATTTTCTTGTATATACACATTTAGCTATCGATATCGAAATGCTTCAATTCATTAGTTTAACATATTTAAGTTAATTAACCTTCTTTATCTTACTGAAGTTTACATTAAGCCAAAAGGGTATAACGGCAGTGCATTTGGAAGATTTCCGTAATCTTATATTTAGGTAAAAAGTCGATTTTCTTGTATATACACATTTAGCAATCGATAACGAAATGCTGCAAATCATAAGATTAACATAATTAAGTTAACTAACCTTCTTTATCTTACTGAAGTTTACATAAAGCCATAACGGCATAACGGCAGTATATTTATATGAATTCCGTTATCTTATATTTAAGTATAAAGCCGATTTTGTTGTATATACACATAAGCAATCGATATCGAGATGGTTCAACTCATTAGTTTAATATATTTAAGTTAATTAACCTTCTTTATCTTACTGAAGTGTACGTAAAGCCATAACGGTATAACGGCATTGCATTTAGAAGAAATCCATAATCTTATATTAGGTATAAAGTCGATTTTCTTGTATATACTCATTAAGCAATCGATAACGAAATGCTGCAAATCATTAGTTTAACATATTTAAGTTAATTAACTTTCTTTAACGTACTGAAGTTGATATAAAGCCATGGCGGCATAACGGCAGTGCATGTAGAAGAACTCCGCAATCTTATATTTAGGTATAAAGTCGATTTTGTTGTATATACACATAAGCAATCGATATCGAGATGGTTCAACTCATTAGTTTAATATATTTAAGTTAATTAACCTTCTTTATCTTACTGAAGTTTACACAAAGCCATAACGGCATAACGGCAGTATATTTATATGAATTCCGTTATCTTATATTTAGGTATAAAGCCGATTTTGTTAAACATACACATTTAGCAATCGATATTGAAATGCTTCAAATCATTAGTTTAATATATTTACGTTAGTTCACCTTCTTTAACGTAATGAAGGTGATATAAAGCCGTGGCGGCATAACGACAGTGCATTTAGAAGAATTCCGTAATCTTATATTTCGGTATAAAGTCGATTTTGTTGTATATACGCATCTAGCAATCGATATCGAAAAGCTTCAAATCATTAGTTTAACATATTTAAGATAATTAAAATTCTTTAACGTATTGAAGTCGATATAAAGCCATGGCGGCATAACGACAGTACATTTGGAAGAATTCCGTAATCTTATATTTAGGAAGAAAGTCGATTTTGTTGTATATCCACATTTAGCAATCGATATCGAAATGCTTCAAATCATTAGTTTAACATATTTAAGTTAATTAACCTTCTTCAACGTATTGAAGTTGACATAAAGCCATGGCGGCATAACGACAGTACATTTGGAAGAATTCCGAAGTCTTATATTTATGTATAAGGTCGGTTTTCTTGTATATACACCTAAGCAATCGATATCGAAGTGCTTCAAATCATTAGTTTAACATATTTAAGTTAATAAACCTTCTTTAACGAACGGAAGTTGGCTTAAAGCCATGGCGGCATAACGGCAGTGCATTTAGAAGATTTCCGTAATCTTATATTTAGGTATAAAGTCGATATAAAGCCATGGCGGCATAACGACAGTGCATTTAGAAGAATTCCGTAATC
Source organism: Bactrocera correcta (assembly GCA_027475135.1). Classification (NCBI taxonomy): domain Eukaryota; kingdom Metazoa; phylum Arthropoda; class Insecta; order Diptera; family Tephritidae; genus Bactrocera; species Bactrocera correcta. Next base: position 3,364 of record JAPZAG010000948.1, on the reverse strand, counting down.
TTATATTTAGGTATAAAGTCGATTTTGTTGTATATACACATTAGCAATCGATATCGAGATGGTTCAACTCATTAGTTTAACATATTTAAGTTAATTAACCTTCTTCAACGTATTGAAGTTGACAAAAAGCCATGGCGGCATAACGACAGTACATTTGGAAGAATTCCGAAGTCTTATATTTATGTATAAGGTCGGTTTTCTTGTATATACACCTAAGCAATCGATATCGAAATGCTTCAAATCATTGGCTTAACATATTTAAGTTAATTAACCTTCTTTAACGTATTGAAGTTGATGTAAAGCCATGGCAGCATAACGACAATACATTTGGAAGAATTCCGTAGCCTTATATTTATGCATAAAGTTGACTTTCTTGTAAAACACATTTAGCAATCGATATCGAAGTGCTTCAAATCATTAGTTTAACATTTTTAAAGTTAATAAACCTTCTTTAACGAACGGAAGTTGGCTTAAAGCCATGGCGGCATAACGGCTGGGCATTTAGAAGAATTCCGTAATCTTATATTTAGGTATAAAGTCGGTTTTGTTGTACATACACATTAGCAATCGATATCGAGATGGTTCAACTCATTAGTTTAACATATTTAAGTTAATAACCTTATTTTTCCTACTGATGTGTACGTAAAGCCATAACGGTATAACGGCAGTGCATTTGGAAGAATTCCGTAATCTTATATTTAGGTATAAAGTCGACGTTTTTTTATATACACATTTAGATATCGATATAGAAATGCTTCAAATCATTAGTTTAACATATTTAAGTTAATTAACCTTCTTCAACGTATTGAAGTTGACATAAAGCCATGGCGGCATAACGACAGTACATTTGGAAGAATTCCGAAGTCTTATATTTATGTATAAGGTCGGTTTTCTTGTATATACACATTTAGCAATCGATATCGAAATGCTTCAAATCATTGGCTTAACATATTTATGTTAATTAACCTTCTTTAACGTATTGAAGTTGATGTAAAGCCATGGCAGCTTAACGACAATACTTTTGGGAAGAATTCCGTAGCCTCTGAAATGCTTCAAATCTTTAGTTTAACATATTTAAGTTAATTAACCTTCTTTAACGAACGGAAGTTGGCTTAAAGCCATGTCGGCATAACGGCAGTGCATTTAGAAGAATTCCGTAATCTTATATTAGGTATAAAGTCGATTTTCTTGTATATCCACATTTAGCCATCGATATCGAAATGCTTCAAATCATTAGTTTAACATATTTAAATTAATTAACCTTCTTTATCTAACTGAAGTTTACATTAAGCCAAAAGGGTATAACGGCAGTGCATTTGGAAGAATTCCGTAATCTTATATTTAGGTAAAAAGTCGATTTTCTTGTATATACACATTAAACTATCGATATCGAAATGCTTCAAATCATTCGTTTAACATATTAAGTTAGTTAACCCTCTTGAACGTAATGAAGTTGGCTTAAGGCCTTGGCGGCATAACGACAGTTCATTTAGGAGAATTCCGTAGTCTTATATTTAGGTATAAAGCCGATTTTCTTGTACATACACATTTAGCTATCGATATCGAAATGCTTCAAATTATTCGTTTAACTTTTTTAAGTTAGTTAACCTTCTTTAACGTAATAAGGTGATATAGAGCCATGGCGGCATAACGACAGTGCCTTTAGAAGAATTCCGTAATCTTATATTTAGGTATAAAGTCGATTTTGTTGTATATACACATTAGCAATCGATATCGAGATGGTTCAACTCATTAGTTTAACATATTTAAGTTAATAACCTTATTTTTCCTACTAATGTGTACGTAAAGCCATAACGGTATAACGGCAGTGCATTTGGAAGAATTCCGTAATCTTATATTTAGGTATAAAGTCAATGTTTTTTATATACACATTTAGATATCGATATAGAAATGCTTCAAATCATTCGTTTAACATATTTAAGTTAAATAGCCTTCTTTAACGTAATGAAGGTGACATAAAGCCATGGCGGCATAACGACAGTACATTTGGAAGAATTCCGTAATCTTATGTTTAGGTATAAAGTCGATTTTCTTGTATATACACATTTAGCAATCGATATTGAAATGCTTCAAATCATTAGTTTAACATATTTAATTTAATTAACCTTCTTTAACGAACGGAAGTTGGCTTAAAGCCATGTCGGCATAACGGCAGTGCATTTAGAAGAATTCCGTGATCTTATATTAGGTATAAAGTCGATTTTCTTGTATATACACATTTAGCTATCGATATCGAAATGCTTCAAATCATTAGTTTAACATATTTAAGTTAATTAACCTTCTTTATCTTACTGAAGTTTACATTAAGCCAAAAGGGTATAAGGGCAGTGCATTTGGAAGATTTCCGTAATCTTTATTTAGGTAAAAAGTCGATTTTCTTGTATATCACATTTAGCAATCGATAACGAAATGCTGCAAATCATAAGATTAACATAATTAATTAACTAACCTTCTTTATCTTACTGAAGTTTACATAAAGCCATAACGGCATAACGGCAGTATATTTATATGAATTCCGTTATCTTATATTTAGGTATAAAGCCGATTTTGTTGTATATACACATAAGCAATCGATATCGAGATTGTTCAACTCATTAGTTTAATATATTTAAGTTAATTAACCTTCTTTATCTTACTGAAGTGTACGTAAAGCCATAACGGTATAACGGCATTGCATTTAGAAGAAATCCGTAATCTTATATTTAGGTATAAAGTCGATTTTGTTGTATATACACATAAGCAATCGATATCGAGATGGTTCAACTCATTAGTTTAATATATTTAAGTTAATTAACCTTCTTTATCTTACTGAAGTTTACATAAAGCCATAACGGCATAACGGCAGTATATTTATATGAATTCCGTTATCTTATATTTAGGTATAAAGCCGATTTTGTTGAACATACACATTTAGCAATCGATATTGAAATGCTTCAAATCATTAGTTTAATATATTTACGTTAGTTCACCTTCTTTAACGTAATGAAGGTGATATAAAGCCGTGGCGGCATAACGACAGTGCATTTAGAAGAATTCCGTAACCTTATATTTCGGTATAAAGTCGATTTTGTTGTATATACGCATCTAGCAAGCGATATCGAAAAGCTTCAAATCATTAGTTTAACATATTTAAGATAATTAAAATTCTTTAACGTATTGAAGTCGATATAAAGCCATGGCGGCATAACGACAGTACATTTGGAAGAATTCCGTAAGCTTATATTTAGGAATAAAGTCGATTTTGTTGTATATACACATTTAGCAATCGATATCGAAATGCTTCAAATCATTAGTTTAACATATTTAAGTTAATTAACCTTCTTCAACGTATTGAAGTTGACAT